>JAKUCV010007770.1:0-17212 GCA_028386065.3 Turnera subulata | reverse complement strand
TTTTTTTTTTCTGATTTTGATTTTTGGCTGTGTATGTATATTCTTTTTAAAGGGATGTTTCTCCGTTTATCTTTTCTGAATGTAGCTTATAATGTGGGTGGAGGCAGAAAGTTGATGTTTTTTTCATTGGAATTGTGTTTTTCTGATGGATTCCAGGGAGATTGTAGTGCTGATGAAGAAAAGAGGGTGTGTACCGCTGATTATGCAGACAGAATCAGTGACTTGCCAAGGAATGTGTTAGAGAAATTGCTGACATGTATGCCCCTGCGAGATGCTGTGAGGACTTGTGTCTTGTCCAAGAAATGGAGGTACATGTGGGTTACAATACCCTACCTTTCCTTTGATGACAACTTTGGGAGACCACCCGGGAAGTCACAGCCAACTATGGATAAACTCCTCTTGAACATCTTCCAAGTCCTCCTGCGTCACCAGGGATCCTTAGAGGGGTTTGCTCTTTCCATTCCTTACTTGAGAAGTTGCCCTGAGATTGATCAGTTTATACTCTTCTTGTCTGGGAAGGGTATTAATCTTTTGCGGATTAAGATTTTGAGTGGCGATCCCTATAAACTGCCTCTCAGTCTTTTCTCTTGTCAAAAACTGAGTTATCTGCACCTCTGTTCCTGCGTGTTCAACCCTCCTCTGGGATCTTTTCAAGGATTTAGCAGACTTGCCACTCTTAAACTTGAAACGGTTGACATTGCTGCGAATTTAAACGATTTCATACTCAAATGTCCACTGCTTGTAACACTGGCAATCAACAATTGCAGTCAGCTTGATCACCTTGAGATAGATGCTCCTAATCTCAATTCCTTCCAATTTGAAGGTGATTTAAATTCCATCTGTTTCAAAAACACCCCTCTTCTTGAAAGGGTTATGATTGATGCAAACAAAGATTCATTCACCCTGTCTAGACAAGGGTCGATTTCAAATTTCTTTAAGGTTTTCAGCAGTCTGCCTGCTCTCAAGATCCTCACTGCATCTCATCCATTTTTTAAGGTATTGCAATGCCATTGCTGTTTGTTTATTAGACATCCACAAAATCTTTTATGTTCATGCTGGTGTATTGGTTTCTGTAGTATTTGGCCTTAGGAGACATATCAGAGAAGCCAGCAGTCACACTTAACCGTCTTAAGACAATAGAACTGAAGGACATATGTTTGGGTGCTGTTGGCGAATTATCATGTGCCTTGTGCTTGATCAAATGTTCTCCCAACTTGCAAGAGATATGTATCGAGGTCAGTTCTTTTGGACATCATTGTTCTGCATGGGTTCCATGCACTTTTAAGGTTAATGCTCATGTGGGTTCATAATGTTTTACAGGTGAATGCCCAAAAAGATCCCAACATCAATCCTGCTCTTGATATGTTAGGGGTTCAAGACGTTTCTGATTATTGTCTTGACAAGCTTAAAGAAGTGAATTTGCATATTTGGAGTGGTACAAAGGATGTAATGGAGTTTGTCAAATTTTTGTTGGCCGGATCATCCGTGCTTGAGAAGATGGTCATCAAGCCTCAAAAAGCATTGCCTTCTGAAGATGTGGTGAACATTTTGAAAGAGATAACATGTTTTCGGCGTGCCTCACCTAAAGCAGAGCTGATATTCATAGATCCTCCTGCTCAATCGAATCCTAAGGCTAATTATAGTAGCAGATATTATTAAAAAAATCCCTGTGAGACTTGGATATGTTGCTTCTCTTTTGGCCACGTTTTGATTGCAAATCCATGATCCTCATTGTTATCATAAACATACAAAGCTCATCAATGGCTTGAACTTATCATGTTGTTTACTATAAACGTGTAAAAGTGAGTATTCAAGTGCTTCCACTTATCATGTTACATCTATTTCTTGTTTTCTTGCTCACTAGAGATTTTAATTTAGAACCCTTACAGAAGTATTTTCTTTCTATTGAATGAGGATGCTTTTGTTGGTACTAGAAAACGTATTGATGGAACCATGTTTAGTATAAGTTCTAAATGTATTACCAGGAATGGATATTAATACCATTAAGCTCCTGTCCTCCAGGAATGGATATTAATACCATTCAGCCCCTGTCCTCTGAGAGATTTAATCCCATATCTATTGTGATAATCGTGACTAGCACTAACAAGTCAAGGGTTGTCTCTGCTGCACTATTTGGAGGATGTTTATAAAGTTACGAGGTGCAGAAGGCCAATGCAGTTACCGCATGAAAGAGTGAATTACAGGAAAAGAATGATCCGTAAACAATGATTTGAAGATCGACACTTATACAATTGCAAGAGGCAACAATGCAAGCTTTTTTCTTGAATCAGATTTGTAAACAATGATTTGAAAATCAACATTATACTCGCACAAACTGGAAAGCATCAAGTCATTGTTTACTACCATATTGCTGCTGGCACCTTGCTTTGATAGCATCGACCTAACTTCCTCCTAATCCTTTCATACAAAAAGTTAAAAACTGATAACAGGGAACGTTCCACAGTCCACCCCTGATTACAAAGATCGGATACACAATAATCAATAGTACAAAGGACCATTACACATTTTGGCTAGAATGTCAAAATAAATGTCACCAAATGTACTTTTTAGACACGACTGAGTTTCGTTATGTAAACAGGAACACAAGCTAAAAGAAAACAAGCTTCCTACATGGGAGCAACAGCTAGCCTTTCAAATTCATGCTCCAATTCCAAGATTCTTGCTTTTGCAGCATCAACCTGGCCTTGCAAAGCAGCGATCTCACGATCTTTCTTCTTCAACTTTGGTTTCTCTCCTCTTAGTTTATCTTTCACATCACTTAACTTCTTTCTCAAAATCTTCAACTTCTCAGTAAGAGACTCCACCTCTTCTACCAATTTGGACTTTTCACTAGTAATGCCCTGAACACTCTCCTCCAATTTAAGTTTTTCCTTTTCAATTTCTGCAATCTGTGCATAAGCATTTCTGGCCTCATTTTGAAGCTTTTCTCTACTATCTTTAACAGCCAGCATATCGTTCAAACGAGCCTCAATTGGTTCGACATTGAACCCAAACGTTCCTTTCTCAGAGAGACTTTCCAAACATTTATCAAAACTGCTTCTAGCATCGTCAATTTTCAACGTTGTTGCCTTCTGCACCAAATTATTAAATGTTATCATGTGGCCAATAGCATAGCCTTCACGACTTATCTCTGTGCATTTAGCTAAAGGCCTGAAGTGTGGTCTTTGTGGGATGACTCTGAAACCATCAAGAGATTCAACATCATTCCACAACTGCAACATATGTGGGCTCTTCACCAAATGCCACTCAGGATCCACCAAAGGTTCTGTGGGTCCTGAAACATTTATCATAGGACAGGTTATACCAACCAACCAACCAAGACATGTTGGAACAATTAACCATGCCTACCCTATTTGTTCCACCAATTTAATCAAATGCCTTCTTCTGGTTTACTGATCTTGGGATGTTGATAGACTAAAACAGTTCAAGCTCATAGTCAGTCATACCTGCAGGCGAGAGACAGGTTTCTGTTGATAGTTCTGCAACATTAGTGGCTGCTTCGTGAGTATCCATTTCGGTAGCATTATCTCCAGCTGCATTTGGCTCTTCACCTAAGTAAGGTTATGAAAGGTACTTCAGTAAATAAAATTTCACGAAAAAGAAAAAGAATTTCATGTTCACAGATCTTTATACCCGTAGGCTCCTTGCCGGTGGTCATCGTAGTCAGTTCACCAGCTTCGGTTGGAAGATCTTCCATGTCCATTTCACAAGCACCTGCATGAGGTGGACAACAATTGTGAAGTCATAGTCTATGAAATGAACTTCCATTATTTTCAGCCTCCTCATCTTAAAGTTTCAAAAAAAGAAAAAAGTACCGGCAGGCTCCACAGTTGTCAGTGTATGTGTTTCATCATCTAGTTGCAAGTAATCTTCCTCATCACAACTCGGATAAAACTGTGCAAAAAAGAAACAAACATCATGATAAGCACCAGTACTTAGAACGAACAGCAACTACAACCATGGCAAATAGGCAAAGAATGCAATTTTTTATTGTTCAACCAGCAGAGTGTTATATACATTTCTACAAACCACTTAGCTACAGTATATCTTCAAATTTAACAGCTGAGAACGCCTCTTCCAATACCCAGTTCCCAGTTTTGTAAGTAAATTTCTATTTCAATTGGGTTATTGTCATTCTGTTGCTTACACTAAATAAGCAGTTGGATCAATGCATGTAAGCTCCCACACACGTTTACATGAACAAGAATGTGTGGACTGGCTTCAAGCTAAATTACCTTTTAAGTCTAAAGAAATTATCTTTCGGCCATAAAAAGAAAAAGAAATTGATGGATCATGCAAATCATCCTTTCCATCCCCAAATCTCACAAGTTTCAAAAAGATTGAAGCATTATCATGTCTGTAATCTCACATAACTAATAGATCAACCACTGGTTTCTGCACTGCTAAACGAATTTGTGTATCAACAACCCATCTAGTGATCAGGCTCCAATTTGTTTTCTAAAAAATAACAAATCAAATAAGAGGAGTACGCATACAAAAAGCAAATAACGGGACTCACCATATCAGTATCATCAATAACTTCAGCCTCATCAGAACCACCAGCAGCATGCTGTTCATCAGAAATTGGGGAGATGGATAGCAGCTGAAATGAAAAGAATGTCCATATATTGTCTAAAAGTTAACCATGCATAACAAAGAAACAAACCCATATGCAAACCAAGCGAGAGCAGCAACAAATGACATTACATAAAAATACATACCTGGGGTTTACTGACCCAATTTCCGTTGACAAGGAAGACGTGTGGCCTTAGTTTCCAGCAAGGGACTTCCTTGACGGTGTTCTTCTTCTTGATATGAACAACATAGGTGTTTTCAGGTAGGACCTGGGAAATAAAGCCAACCCTCCAAGTAAAATCTTCAAAAACATCCACAACGTCCAACACCTTAAATCCATTCACCTCTATCCTGGGACAACCACCATGGGATGGTGGAATTGCTTCTTCCATTGCTGAAAAGAAAGAAACAAAAAAAAAAAAAAAAGACAACAGCAAACCCCTGATGTTCTTCTCTTCCTTGGTTTTGTCAAAACGTAAAGCTAGTGAATTCACTTGGGGCAAACAAGAGTCACAAACACGAGAAGAGTCACAGACAAACCCCAGTAATAGAGTTTCAAGTGGGTTTAATACATTTTACCCCCTGAACTTTGGGTCAAACTGCACTTGCCCCCTGAAGAAAACAAACCGGCATTTAACCCCCTTAACTTTAAAATTCCACATTTTAACCCTTCTCGGTTAGGTTCCGTTAGGTTTGTGTTAAGTAATTTAACGGATTATGTGGATGATTGGCACGTGGCAAGATCTTAGCCGTATAATTTTTTATCATTTTATTTTTTAAGAAAAAAATACATTTAAAACACGAAAAAATAAAATATTTAAATGATAGGAAAAAAAATCGGATGAGAACTTTGCCCTATTTATTGGAAAATTTTCTTTTCTTGTTATTATAATGTTTAAAAAAACCAAAAAAAATCTTTATGTGAAGGAAGAAAAGGAAATAAAAAAATTTTCAACCAGTTTTCCTCAATCACCACCCACCGTCGTCACTCCACCTCAAAGCATCAAAGCATAAAAAACGTAGTCATTGAAGCAACCACTACTAAACCCAGAAAACCTAACAAACACCACCACTACAATAATCGTCACCAAAAACCCACTAAGCCAATCCAATGAAATCCATTGGCATCTTCCTTTCTTTTACATTGGTAATTTTCTGCAACAACCACCAATCCAATCCATAAATCAAATCCCTTCTCTCATATAATAGGGGACGGCAAATCCCTCTTCTCCCATTGTTTCACCTTCTCTTTTTTACGGAAAAAAAAAAATGGATTAATGCTACGTTTGATCCCTGTGTTGCCCCGTAGATTCGAGAATTCAGCCCTGTGTTGCGTTTTTGTTATTTTTGATCCCTGTGTGTTTCTATTTTCGTTACTTTTGGTTTGAGTCACCGGATTCCGACAGTTAGTGCTGACGTGGCGTGTTTTTCGGTGCCACATCAGCATTTGTGGGACCTGCGTGTCAGGTCAACCCAACAAATCGGAACGGCTCGACCCGACTGTTTCCCCGATATAAAAGACCCGTCCAACCAAACCGAAATGCAAAATAAAATAAATAACTAAAAGAATAAAAAGTAATAGAAATCTATTAAAAGAATTAAAGTAGAAATTAATTTTAAAAGCAAAAATAAAAATTCATTAAAATAGAAATAATTATTTTTTTATTCTTTTCTCCTTTTCTTTTTTTGCAATTTTTTATAATCTTGTCTTTTTTCCCATTTTTTATAATCTTTTCTTTTTTTCCATTTCTTATAATCTTTTTTTTTTCACGCGTGGGTCCTTTTCAGATTATTATTATGCACAAATCAAAGATTTCAATACAGGAAAGAAAAATATTGCATTTATTATGAAAATCCACTAACATTTGTAGTTCCTTGGAGAAAAAAGAAAAGAAATAAAAAAAAAGAAAAAAACATTAATTAAGCAAAAAAACAAGTAAAAAAAATTCCAATGATCATCAAAACCAATAAACTATTAAACTAGATCCACAAATCGTCCACTAGAAACCAACCACCACTGCTAACCGCCACCATGTCAACTGTCCCGTCCTCCGCCTCCTCCTCCTCCATTGCCAACATCATACTCATCAACTCAATCCCCTTCCCCTTTAACGTCGTCGACAGCACCGTCACATTCTTTGGCCCCTGGTATAGCATCGGCAGTGAGCCCAACCCGAACCGGACCTCCCCAAATCGACCACCAGCAACCACCACACATCCAGCTGCGTCCAAGATCGCCATCAACAACATCGACTCGACAACCATTCGCCACAAACACAACCCACAAAACAATGAGCCACATAAAAAATATAACTCATTCCCGACAGTTAAAACGAAAGAAAGGAGGGAAAAGAGAGGGAGGAGGCGGCGATGACGAGAGGTTGAAGCCCTTCATGGAGAGGGACTGGACGAGGCGGACGACGAAGTACAAGACGGCGACGGCGAGGAGGATGAGGGAGACCAGGAGGATGAGGAGGGTGCAAAAGAGGCAAGAAGACGAACGGTTTTGTTTTGCCCCCGCCTGCTCCGGTGGCGAGTACGAGGAGGAGACATGGATTTGTTTGATGAGATCGAGGAGGAGGAAGAGGAAGAGGTGGCGGTAGAGAAAGTGGAGAGAAAGCTGGCGGGGGAGTTTGAGAGAGTGGTGGAAGAGGGCAAGGATGGGAGGAGGAAGGCGGTGGATGATGTGGTATGAGTGTGGTTAAGGGAGAGTTCTATTGGGAGGAACAAGAAGAAAGTAAGGTGGATTGGTGGTTGTGTGGGTTGTTTTTTATGGCAGTGGAGGGTGGAAAGGGAGAGTGGAATGAAAGCTCACACAGATGACTCAAAAGCTGGCTCCAAGAGGTGGAGCGTGATAATTTTATTGATAGGAGTCAATTACAGAGAGGAAAAAGAAAGGAATAGCTTCCAAATACCAGTACAAGATAACTAAGAAGGGAGGTGAGAATGAGAATCTTCTAAACAACAACTTGCCTGCTAAAACCCGTAGGCTCTGTACCTATAAATAGTACCAGCCGTTTCCAAAATTCTCGCATATTTGTTAGTCTTCTTACGTCACGCCTCAGAGGATGTAACCGTCGAGTCTCCTAGAAGGCTCCATGGCTCTCGTGCTTCTTCTAGGTGTCTCCCCTGCAGAAACGGTGTTCTGCTTTGGATGGGCCTCATCTTCCTGACCTGGACCTTCACTCAACTGTTGGACTTGATCCCGTTGGGCCTTCCCCATAACAATACCCCCATCTCCACTTTGAACCTTGTCCTCAAGGTTCATACTTGGATACTTACGACATAAGTCAGCCTTATTCTCCCAAGTTGCAGCAGAAGATGGAAGTCCTTCCCAACGGATTAGCCACTCTTCCACCCGGGCATCATTCTCTTGGAGTACACGCGTATCTAGCACTTCGGCAGGTTGTAAAATCATCGTTGTGGTTGAATCCACCAAATGAAGTGGTGTGATCTGCTGGTCAGGGACTCCTTTACACCCTTTGATTAGCGAAACATGAAAGATAGGGTGGATCCTAGCTTCCTCAGGTAAGACGAGTTTATAAGCTACTGCACCAATGCATTTGACAACTTTAAAGGGGCCAAAATATCGTCGGCCAAGCTTGCTGTGACGACGCAAGCGGACTGACATTTGCCGGTAGGGTTGCAGTTTTACATACACCCAATCCCCTTCCTGAAACTCCACTTCTCTTCGTTTCTTATCCGCATAAAACTTCATACGATCTTGCGCCCTGTGCAAATTGTGCTTTAATTGTTTCAAGACTTCATCCCTGTGTAACATCTGAGCTTCAACCAATGCATTATCAGTAGAGCCACGCACATAACGTATGACAGTGGGTGGTGGCCTACCATAGAGGACTGCAAATGGGGACATCTGAGCCGAAGTTTGGTAGGCTGAATTATACCAATACTCAGCCCAAGGCAACATGGTCATCCAGGAAGATGGAGTATCAGCAATGAAGCATCATAAATACATCTCTAGACACTTGTTGAGAGTTTCGGTTTGCCCGTCGGTTGGGGATGGTAAGACGTACTCTGTGCAAGGGTAGTGCCATGCAGACGGTGAATCTCCTTCCAAAAACTGGTTATAAAACGAGGATCACAATCAGAGATAATGGATACGGGTACTCCATGCAGGTGAATGATCTCAGTGACAAAAGCCTTAGCCACATCTTCACTGGTAAATGACCCTTTTAGACCAACAAAGTGAGCATATTTTGACAGGCGATCCACAACCACCATAATCGCTGTCTTCCCTTGAGAAAGAGGTAAACCTATGATGAAGTCCATTGACACACTTTCGAAAACCAATTCGGGAATAGGTAATGGCTGTAGGAGTCCTGCAGGGCTTAGGCAGCAATCCTTCATCTGTTGACAAATCTGACATTCAGAAACCCAATTTCGAACATCTTTACGCATACTCTGCCAATAAAAACTTGCTGCCAATCGATGAAATGTACATGTAACTCCAGCATGACCCCCTAACAGAGTAGAATGGAATTCTTGAAAGAGAGACCATCGTAGTGGAGAATCTGAAGGGACCACCAATCTGTCTCGAAAAAGCAGTAACCCTTCCTTGAACTGAAACCCGGTTGTAGCGGTAGCATTTGCTGTTAATTTGTCTTGCAATTCCCACAATTCAGGGTGTACTTTATTTGCCACCTTCAACTGTGGCACAATATTAAGAGTAGTAGCAGACATTGCCAAAAAGGCTGCAGAAGGAACACGAGAGAGTGTATCTGCTGCGAGGTTGTGCTTCCCTGGCCGGTAGATGATGTCAAAATCAAACCCCAAGAGCTTACTCAACCACTTTTGTTGCTCGGGAGTCTGAATGACCTGGTCAGTCAAGTTTTTTAGTGCGTGTTGATCAGTAAGAATGGTGAACTTCCGGCCCAGCAAATATTGGCGCCACTTCGCTACTGCCTGTGTAATGGCAAACATCTCACGGTGGTATGTCGAAGCTTTTTGCATACGAGGGCACAATTTTTGGCTGAAATAAGGGATGGGATGCTTGTTTTGGGAAAGGACAGCCCCTATGCCAATTCCTGAAACATCTGTTTCAAGAAGAAAAGGCTTAGTAAAGTCTGGTAAGGCCAGTACCGGCGTGTCGCTGAGGAGTTTTTTTAGCTGACTAAAGGCAAATTCCGCGGCAGTGGTCCAATCAAAGCCATTGGCTTTCAATAAATCAGTCAGAGGTGCTGCAATATGGGCATAGTTGCGGATAAAACGCCTGTAGTACCCAGCTAATCCCAAAAAATTGCGGACTGCTTTGACAGTTGTGGGCACAGGCCATTGTTTAATAACCTCAATCTTCTCTGGATCGACTACAATACCCTGGCCGGAGACAATATGGCCTAAGTAGCCAATAGAATTCTGAGCAAACACACACTTACTAGGCTTCATGACCAACTTTTCAGCTCGTAGTAGTTGAAGGACTTGCTGTATATGAGTGAGATGTTCTGCCCAAGATTTACTGTAAATCAAAATATCATCAAAAAACACCAAAACAAATCTGCGTAGGAAGGGCTTAAGAACCGTATACATGAGCGCTTGGAAAGTTGATGGACCATTAGATAACCCAAAGGGCATGACCAGAAACTCATAATGGCCCTCATGAGTTCGAAATGCAGTCTTACCAACATCCTCTGGTTTAATACGAATTTGGTGATAACCGGCTAGCAAGTCCAATTTTGAAAAATAGCTTGCGCAATGAAGTTCATCAAACAATTCATCGATTGATGGAATTGGAAAACGATCCCGCACTGTGACAGCATTCAAGGCTCTGTATTCCACACAAAATCGCCATGTTCCGTTTTTTTTCCGAACCAATAGCACAGGAGAGGAATATGGACTCGTGCTGGGCTGGATAATCCCATCCTTTAACATTGCAGCTACTAACCGCTCCATTTCTTGTTTCTGGAAATGGGGATATCTGTATGGCCGCACATTCACTGGAGTTGTTTTCGGTAGTAGGGTAATGGCATGATCCTGCAACCGGTGAGGGGGTAATCCGTGAGGCTTGGTAAAAACATCTGCGAAGGAATCAAGCAGCAGCTACAAATCGGGAGGATGGTTGGCCAGAGCTGACTCAGTTGGTACAGCTTCCAATTGAAACCAAGCATCGACCGAATCAGTTACACACAGCCTCTTGAAGGCATGAAATTGAATTTGCTGGACAGAAGGAAGCTCCCCTTGCCACTGTATTTGTTTACCACCATAGGCAAATTGAACCCTTGCTGTTGAGTAGTCAGTCAACACCGGACCCAAAGTAGACAACCACGAAACCCCAAGGACCACATCCCAGCCATGAATGGGTAAAATATACAAATCCAAAGAGAGTAGAGAGCCTTGAATAACTAGGGGAACATGTCTGACCATACCTGTGCAAATAAGGCGCTCACCACTGCCAACCATAACAGAAAAAGGGGTAATTGTTTCAATAGGCAAATGGAGGAATTTGGCGACCAGTGGCTGCATGAAATTGTGTGTACTGCCCCCATCCAACAGAACCTGTACGGGGTTGCCGTGAACATAGCCAGTAAAACGCAGTGTCGCAGTAGCGCACCCCCCTGCCAATGCATTATAAGAGATGGCTGAAAGATCTTTAACCTCCTGAACCTGAAGGTTGTCTGCAAGGACGTCATCAGCTTGTCCTTGTAGAGTGTCTGAAAGCTATTCTCCATCCTCTTCAATGAACAATAACTGCGGCAATGCCTTACACTTATGACCGCTGCTGTATTTCTCGTCACAATTGTAGCAGAGCCCTTGAGCTCGTTTTTGTGCTAGTTCGGCGGGAGTTAGCCATCGGAAATGAGTGGGACGTAAAGGTGTGTGGCTGGTTGGAGTGTGGGTGTTTGGAGAGTTGGTGTTTGATGGTTTTGGGAATGGAGTAAACGGGGTTGGCTTAGGGTTGCTTAAGAGGGGGGTGCATAACTCACTGATGGTTTGTAAATACCCTTGGTGAGTGCAAGTCGCTGTTCATATAAGTGGGCCAAACGGAATGCTTCTTCCAACTCCGTGGGTTGGGCCACCAAAACTTCAGTCTTAATATCAGGTTTCAGCCCAGACACAAAACAACAGACCAAAAATAAGGGAGGGAGATACATACTCTTGTTCATCAGAGCTTCAAAACGGCTCTGATATTCAGTGACAGTGGTGGTTTGTTGTATTTTAGCGATCAAACCTTCCGGCGACTCTAGATCTTTTGAATGGAAGCGCTTGATGAGAGCAGCGCAGAAGTGATCCCAGCCCGCTAGTTGCTTATTTCTATGCATCCACAAAAACCATTCCGCCGCCAAATCCGTGAGATAAAAAGAAGCGATCGTCAATCGTTCTTCCTCTTTGATGTTATAAAAGTCAAAATAGCGTTGAGCTAGAAAGACCCAGAGATCCGGGTTATTACCGTCAAAACGAGTGAGCTCCACCGGAGCTGGTTTGTGCCGACCCAGAGGACCGAAACCAGGGGGCTCGCCAACTGAAGTAGATCCGCCCGGTGAAGAATGGGGAAGCGGGGACGACACCGCCATAGGCTGGAACTTATCGAGTTTACTGAGGTTATCCTTGAGCGACCCAGCGATTCTGTCCACATCTTTGCGGAGCTGAAGATTGGCTTCCTGTGTAGCCTTCACAGATTCCTCTAGCATACGGAAACGAGTTCCCTCTGCCATGAAAGCAAAGGTTCAATGAAAGCACCAATGGAATGAAAGCTCACACAGATGACTCAAAAGCTAGCTCCAAGAGGTAGAGCGTGATAATTTTATTGATAGGAGTCAATTACATAGAGGAAAAAGAAAGGAATAGCTTCCAAATACCAGTACAAGATAACTAAGAAGGGAGGTGAGAATGAGAATCTTCTAAACATCAACTTGCCTGCTAGAACCCGTAGGCTCCGTACTTATAAATAGTACCAGTCGTTTCAACAATTCTCGCATATTTGTTAGTCTTCTTACGTCACGCCTCAGAGGATGTAACCGTCGAGTCTCCTAGAAGGCTCCTTGGCTCTCGTGCTTCTTCTAGGTGTCTCCCCTGCAGAAACGGTGTTCTACTTTGGATGGTCCTCATCTTCCTGACCTGGACCTTCACTCAACTGCTGGACTTGATCCCGTTGGGCCTTCCCCATAACAGAGAGGTTTTGGTGGACGATTGCGGAGAAAACGAAGAAGGAGGGGATGGTGAAGGTTAGGTTGGGGTTGGGGTTGGGGTTGCTGCAGTGGTGGTCTTTGACGGCGAGGTGATGGAGAAGTAAATTCATGATCTTTTTGTTCATGTTGTTTTTGTTAGATTATTTGATTTGTTTCTAATTGTAATGAATTAGAAAAGGAAAATTTCTGTTTTTATTTCTGCTGGTGAGAAAAGCTTTACCGCTGTTGTTAAAATTGTATTAGTTTTAATTGGATACCAATGAACGATTTGTTGCTGCTTTTGGGGTTGAATTAATGAGTATATTAGTTTGTAATTAATGAATTAAAATTTTGGAAATAAAGATAACAAAAATTAGGGAAAAAAGAATTAAAAAAATGATTATTTTTATTTTGATGGATTTTTTTTTATTTTTAAAATGGATTTATATTTTAATTATTTTAATGGATTTCTATTTCTTTTTCTCCTTTTAGTTTTTTTATTTTATTGTGCATTTCGGTTTGGTTGGACGGGTCTTTTATATGGGGGAATCAATCGGGTCAAGCAATTCCGGTTTGTTGGCTTGACCTGACACGCAGGTCCCACAAATGTCGATGTGGCACCGAAAAGCACGCCACGTCAGCACTAACTGCCGGAATCCGGCGACTTAAAACAAAAGTAACGAAAATAGAAACATAAAGTGATCAAAAATAACGAAAACGCAACACAGGGCTGAATCCTCGATTCCAGGGGGCAACACAGGGATCAAACGTAGCATTAATCCAAAAAAAAATAATACTAAAAACATCCAAATCTAAAATCCAAACCCAAAAATTAAAACCAAAACCTAATTGTTGCTATCTAGGTCGGGAAGAGTACTGAGCGCGGCGTGGACGACCTTGTACATGGCGAAGTCGACGATCAAGACCTTCAGGGTGTCGTCCATGTCGAAGATGACGCCACGCTTGAGGCAGAAGTCGGCGCAGTCATGGCAGAGGAGTAAGGCCTAATCGTGGTTATGGTTATGGTGTAATGAGAAGGGGAAGGGGGAGGAGGTGGGGGAGGAAAAAGGGAGGCGGAGGGGAGGCCGGGATATGAAGGTTTATGGTTGATGGTTGACCAGATTTGTTTTTGCTGGACTGTCGGTGGCACGACTCGGATTTGCAGTACTGGAGTGGATTTTGGCGATAGATTCGGGTTGTCTTGTGGAGAAATTGAGTTTGGAATTCACGAATTATTTTTCTCTTTATTGTTTTTGGTGTTAGGGTGATCGATTGGGAAGATAAGATTAGATTTTTTTTTGATTTTTTTTTATTGTTTTGTGAAAAGAAACGTAATTTGAATCTTTTCACATGGTGTTTTTTTTTTCCTTAGACATCATCCTTTTGTTTTTTCCTTTTACGTAAACATTATTCTTTTGTGTTTTTTCTTTTTTTCTTTTATATAAACATTATCTTTTTGTTTATTAATTTTTATCATTATTTCTGATAAAACTTACGTCTTGGGAAAATTTGAAATAACAAGAATTTTTTTCCTTGGTATAAATATTTTTTCTTTTTGTTTTTTCCAAAAAAATAAAAAAGTTGGATAGTCAGGATATTGCCACGTATGTGCCCATCATCCATGAATTCCGTTATTTCTGTCAAAGAAAACGGAAGCCAGCCAACCAAGGTGTTGAACCGTTAAATAATGAAATTTAGGGGGGTTAAATACTAATTTTTTTCTTCAGGGGTAAGTGCGGCTTGACCCAAAGCTCGGGGGTAAAATGTGTTGAACCCGTTTCAAGTTTCAAACACCCATATATTTCCTTTTCTTTTCCTGTGCTTGTCTTTATTGTATTGTCCTCGTCTGTTCCTTTCTCTTTTTTTTTTTCTTTTTTTCTTCTCAAGTACAGAAACTTTTCTTCTGCATGAGAAAAGGAAAAGCTTTTCTGATTCTTTTACGCATATGAGTGACGTTATTTCTGGTGCCACGGACTGTTTCACTAATAAGACCGTCTGGTCAGGGAAATGAGTTGTAATGTCAGATTCTCAATTAAAGCAGAGGTGGAAGGTGTCCTTAATTCCCTTCACTTTTGCATCCTTGAGTTGGCAATAAATTCGGTTCAATAGAATTGTACGTACCCAATTGCGAGGTTTAATATTCGGTTTTATGAATCTATTATCTATTATCTATTATATATATTAATAGCTGAATCCCTCACCAGGTTTTGACACATAGAATTTTTAGAGTCTTGTTTTTTTGCCATGTGTAGATTTTGAGGTCTTTGTTTTTTGCCATGTGGAGGGTTTTAGGTTTTGTTTGATTGGCCCTTATTATTTTTGTTAATTTTTTTGAATTAAATATTATTTTCCTGTTTGTTATACATTGTGTTAGTTTTTTCCCAGAATACTATTTTATATTTTTATACTTTGGCATTGTTGTTTTTAATTTTGTTGAATATTTTCAAAAACAAAATCGTGGTAATATTACCTATTGTTGCATTTGTTTTTTTCAGAATAATATAATATTTTCTCTTTTTCTTTATTTTATTGTTTTTGTGTTACAAATTTTTCATAATTATTTATTACTTTCATGCTTTATTTTTTTGGCATCGTGTTCGTTTTTTAAATATTCCAGATTTGTTCATTATTTTCCTACTTTATTTTTTTGGCATTGTGTTTTTTTCAGGTTTATAATATATTTTTTCCTTCCATTGTGATAGTTTTCTAATTTTTCTAGAATATATCAGATTTTATTTGATATTAAAAATTAAATATTAAGTAGTGTAAGTATAAAAAATATTTCATGCCACTTAAATTTTCATGAATTAAAAAAATTTGAAATTAATTTTTTTTGCTTTTATTTTTTTTCATTGTTTCTGTTTTTTTAGTTTTCCTAATTCGTTTACTATTTTCATTTTTTTTAAGGCTATTGTGTTAGTTTTCTTTATTTTTTGGATTATATATAATTTACTTTTTTTTGCATTGTTTTTTTTAAAAAATAAATCTGATTTATTTATATTAATGTGAAAAAATAGAACAACACAAAAAATATATATATAGAAAGGAAAAGGATTAATTATAAGAAATATTTTTATTAAAAAAAGAATTAAACTTGAAAAAAATTCTAAAAAAAACAAAGAGGAAGGATAATGCATAAAAATAATTAATATATTAGTGGACAAAAAAACCCCAAAAAAAGAGAATCAATAAGAATAAAAAAGTTTTAAAAAAATAAAGTGTTTCTAAAAAATATAATCTATTTATATTAAAAAACAAAAAAAATTATTTTATAACATAAATTAATATAGAAAATTAGTAGCAAAAAATTGTTACCCACTAAAAGTGAATACAAAAAATTATTCAGTTGTTGTGTTTGTAGAGAAAAATTTCGGAAATATTGGCTTAAAGAATGAATAATTTCTTTTTTAAGAAACGGGATATAAATTTAAAAAACAATATGTTTTAAAAAAAATAGTATACTTATTAAAAATGTTATTGAAAAATATTTAAAATTTATACTAACCAAGTTTTTTCCTAAATAAGTTTTATGTGTATACTTTTAAAAAACTAACCATGTCCGTGTAATCCACGGGTAGTATTAGTTTTAAGAATTTTATTTCCTAGATTTCTATTCATTTTTTTGACATAATATTAGCACTTAATATTTTATATTTTAGTATTAGATTTCTAAGTTCAAAATTTTAACAAATATACCACTTAATATTTTATACGGCCATTAGCGAGTTTGATTTTAGAATATTAATTAAATTTAAATAATTCTAAATCAGAAAATATTAAATTGACGATATATAAATATAAATTTGACCTGAAAGTTGAATGAATTAATACAGGCATGCAATTGGAAAAAGAGGACCTCACTTAATATTTTAAAGAGGACCTCATACAATAATATAAAAAAATTTAAAATTTATAAAAAGATATATTTTATTAAAAAAATACTAACCAAGCCCGTGGAATCCACGGGTAGTGAACTAATTTTTTAATAAATCATTAAACCCAAACCTTTTAAAATCATCCAGCTACAGTCAAGATTATTAAACTCGGCTCGGGCATTGACCCATTATTATTTCCGGGTCGCGGATTTAGAAGTCTAATCGAAGTTCAACAGAATCAGACCGATATTAGAATTAATAGTGAAGAAAATTCAATTTTTTGGAAATGGTCCAAATAAAGTTCTAACCACGGCCGGCCCAAGATAAAATTACGAAAATTTTGATTCTTAACCCAGAAAAAATTAGAAACAGTTCACTTGTAACAGCCCGGGTAAAAATTTTGGATTTTTACCGGACTGTAAAAGTCTATTTACCGTGATTTACTGTTGAATTAATCTTGGGTAATTAATTCACGGTAAATCGGGAGTCGTTTTTCGAAACTGAAGGTTTTCCCGCGCTCGTGATTTTTCCGTGAATTTTTCGGAACTTAGTTGGTATTTTTCGGGTTTCGGAATTTCTCGGAAAATCACACCGGAAAATAACTAAGGAGGTATCGGTTAT
>JAKUCV010007769.1:52756-204229 GCA_028386065.3 Turnera subulata | reverse complement strand
AACCATTCACCCTATGTTCCTCTTCAGTATGAGGCTCCAGAGAAGGTGTGGTCAGGAAGGGATATTTCCTATGATCACCTACGAGTATTTGGGTGTAAAGTTCATGTTCACATCCCCAAGGATGAGAGAAGCAAACTGGATGCTAAGACGAGACAGTGTGTATTCATCGGTTATGGCCAATACATGCTTGGCTATAGGTTCTATGATCCAGTGGAGAAAAAGCTTATCAGAAGTCGAGATGTTGTCTTTATGGAGGATCATACCATAGAAGACATTGACAAAGCAGAGAAGCATAGTGTTGATCTAGAGGAGTTTCAGTTACCTCCAACAGAGACACCGAGACAAGTTGGAGATGATGTTCAGAATGTTCATCCTGAAATTCCAGATGGTTCTGCTGAAGATGAGCCAGCAGATGCTATTGAGGATGATGGCAATGATGATGCAGCTGATGATGATGCAGCTAGTGATGACCATCCTCAGCCGTCAAGTAGCTCTCCTTATCGCACAAGGTCTGGCAGAGTTGTGCAACGCTCTACCAGATATTCTCCAAGTGATTATTTGTTGCTCACTGACGAGGAAGAACCAGAAAGCTATGAAGAAGCAATTAGTGATGAGTATAAGGAGAAGTGGATTCAAGCCATGCGAGAAGAGATGAAGTCCTTGCATGAGAATAAAACGTTTGAGCTGGTGAAGCTGCCTAAAGGCAAGAGAGCTTTGAAGAACAAGTGGGTGTTCAGGATCAAGCACGCGGAGCACAGTCCACTTCCCAGATTCAAAGCAAGATTGGTTGTCAAAGGTTTCAGTCAAAGGAAAGGGATAGACTTTGATGAAATTTTCTCACCAGTGGTGAAGATGACCTCAATCCGCACGGTGCTGGGATTAGCTGCAAGTCTCAACCTAGAGGTTGAACAGATGGATGTCAAGACAGCTTTCCTACATGGAGATTTGGAAGAAGAGATATACATGGAGCAGCCAGAGGGTTTCCAGCGAAAAGGAAAAGAGGATTATGTTTGCAGATTGAGGAAGAGCCTCTACGGCTTAAAACAAGCCCCGAGACAGTGGTATAAGAAGTTTGAGTCTGTGATGGAGCAACAGGGATACAAGAAGACTACTTCAGACCACTGTGTATTCGTTCAAAAATTTTCTGACGATGATTTCATCATCCTATTGCTCTATGTGGATGATATGCTGATTGTTGGCCATAATGTCTCCAGAATCAACAGCTTGAAAGCACAGCTAAGCAAGTTTTTCGCCATGAAAGACTTGGGGCCAGCAAAACAAATTTTCGGGATGAGAATTATCCGAGATCGACAAGCCAAGAAGATATGGTTGTCTCAAGAGAAGTTCATTGAGAGAGTGCTTCAGAGGTTCAACATGGATAAGGCTAAAGCAGTTAGTTGTCCTCTTGCTAACTACTTTAGATTGAGTCCTGAGCAGAGTCCATCTACGGATGAGGAGAAGAAAGAGATGGAGCGGATTCCATATGCCTCAGTAGTGGGAAGCTTGATGTATGCCATGGTGTGTACACGACCAGATATTGCTCACGCAGTCGGAGTGGTGAGTCGATACCTTTCTAATCCTGGAAAAGAGCATTGGAATGCTGTTAAGTGGATTCTCAGGTATCTTCGAGGAACCTCCAGAATGTGTTTATGTTATGAAGAAGACAAACCGGTGCTGGTTGGATATACCGATGCAGATATGGCTGGTGATGTTAGTTCCAGAAAATCTACATCAGGATACTTGATTAATTTTTCAGGGGGAGCTGTTTCATGGCAGTCAAGGCTACAAAAGTGTGTTGCATTGTCAACAACAGAAGTTGAGTTTATTGCAGCAACGGAAGCATGCAAGGAGTTGTTATGGATGAAGAAGTTCTTAACTGAACTTGGATTCTCACAAGACAGTTATCAACTATTTTGTGATAGTAAGAGTGCTATCCATCTTGCGAAGAATGCCTCCTTTCATTCCAAATCAAAACATATTGATGTGAGATACAATTGGATCAGGGATGTGCTGGAAAAGAAGATGTTACAACTCGAAAAGATCCATACAGACGAGAATGGATCTAATATGCTGACGAAGACACTTCCAAGAGGGAAGTTTGAATTTTGCCGAGAAGCTGCCGGAATGGTGAATCCCCCCGACGTGTAGTTGAAAAAAGGGGGAGTATTGTTAGGTAGCCAACCTTTGTTGAAAAAAAAAGGTTAGGCAACCTAATTGTCTATTTTTTCAACAAAGTACAACATTTCTTCAACAAATGACAGCTGGAAAGTTTTGCACTTTGGTCCCAGCAATTTCGAGTTTTTACAATTTGGTCCCTGACAAAATGCTATAAATAGGGTGCTCATCTCCTCTTCAAAGCATCCCAACATTCACAACAATTGTGAATAACAGAGTGCAAGAGAGAGAGTGTGTAGGGAAGGAAAATTGAGAAGAAAAATTTCCTTCATAAAATTAGGGAGTGACAAAATAGTGAGAAAAAATACCTTAGGGGTATTTTTGACAAATACTTGGGAAACACCTTGTGGGGTACTATTTTGGGTAGAACTCTAGATTTGTAATACCCCTAAAATTTAGGAAAGTCTCTCTTGTAAGCCTACTATTTTTATAGTGGAAGTTTTTTCCGGTGGGATCGGGATTGTGGACGTAGCCCGGTTTTTGGGTGAACCACGTTAAATACTGTGTGCCATTTTTGTTGATTGATCATTATTCCGCAAGATAGTGCCACTGGGACCAACAGCATATTCCTTTGGTGTCTGAGTCACGATACTTTGGCTACAAGGGATAATCTGATACTTCGGCAGATTAGCGAGGATCTAGGCTGTCCGCTCTATGAGGACTTGGAGACTAGCTTACACTTATTTCGGGATTATAGGTGGACACAACAGGTATGGAGTGCATCTTCGGTGCGCATCCCAGTACTCCTTGCAGCCACAATCAGAGACTGGCTCTTGGCACTTTGCCAGAATATGCATAGTCAAGCCTTTAGACTTATGACGATGACTCTATGGATGGTTTGGAAAAGTAGGAACCAAGTAGTGTTTTCGGATATTCTCTGCATACCCAGGAGCACCGCCCACATAGCTCTATCTTTGTTCCAGGAGTCTCTCAGGGATGATGAAACTGCAGTAGTGAGCCAACAACCTCAGGCTACGCCATCTGTGGCTCGGTGGAGAAGGCCCGGAAATGGGTTATATAAAGATTAACACTGACGCCGCTTGCAAGACTAGTGTAGCGGCTTTGGAGTTGTGGCTCGTGATTGCAATGGTTCTGTTGTATTTTGTGGGTACCAGCATGTTCTGTTTATTACAATTGTTCTGTAAGTACATTTATTATAGCTAATGCACAAAAGGAGTTACCATTACCAAACACTTATAATCGCTAGAAAGAAAATAAATAACAGCTATTTTATTGGGCACCACAATATATAATCCCATGACACTTTGTAGTTAATGCTTTATTGCAACAGGTTGTATGCATAGACCAGCACTGAGAAAACTATATCATTCAAACTATATTAGTCAAGCTGTGTACTAAATGGTATATTCATTTTGGTACAACATAACCAATTGAGGGTAGTAAGGGTTCCCTCTAAGGTTATTAGTGAAATAGATTTATTTTTTATCATTTCAAAAAAAATTTCTCTTGGATGTGATGTACTGGTGAGTGTCATAGAATTGGCCAGTACCATTCCGACTATAGCTATGCATGAATGGACTTCTATGTCTATGGCCTTTTTTTCTTTTATGTAGAAAGCCATACAACCATGTTAATTAGCATTGCGAGGTGTTAAAATAAAAACCAGGGAGGATAAATAAAATACTAACCGTCCATTCCAGGGGAATGAATCATTGTACGAAATCTATGACTTATTCATACTTTGAATCTAGACCATTGAATTAGAGGAAAAAGGAGGGAGGACAAAGAACAATACCAGAAAATACTAAACTTTCAAGAGTTCTTTTTACAACTTGTGACGAATTTTGACTGAAGTTTCACTATCTTCTATCGAAGATTCTTCATTTTTCACCTCGTCCCACGAAATTTATGTCTCTAAAGTATCCTCCACCTGTTGAAAAAAGAAATTACATTCTATATACATAGATTCCCAAAATTGCATAATCTACAGAAACAAACAGGCTCAATAAAAACCTCCGTAGAACTAATAATATGGATGAACTTTGAAACGCACATGTTACAATCTTCAATTGCGGAGTAATAAAGTTTTTAATCAGAAATTTCTAACATATTCTTACTAGCTAGTATTCATGTATAATGGATATTTTCTCAATCTTAGCAATAGTGTCTCTCACCCTTCAAAACAAAACAATGTTTCTTACTATATTCGGGTTCAAAGAGCTAGCGTAGGTTCTAGTGGATTGTTTAGTAAAACTACAAAGTGAGGAGTAGATAGAAGAATTTAAATAAATATTTCATAAATTTTTAAAAATATTTTTTCCTCCATGTGGACTTTGTCTACCAATATGAACAAAAGGTGATGCTAAAAATATGAGGTCATCAATAGATGAAAGTGTGAAAAAGCCTAAGCATTAATAAATCCACATATGTCAAATAAGGAAGAGGAATAAACATTACCTCCACTAGCACACACCCAATATGAGCAAAAACCATGCATTTCTTGCAGTGGTAGACACCATGATTTGGATTCCTCAATTCCGTACAAATTTCACAGTAATATTCACCAGAATCATCTTCGCACATAGAATCCGCAAGTATAAGGGGATCAAAATGACACTGATGCTTGACTTTATGTGGTATAGAGAGACAATCAAAGTGAAAATTCATGTTACATTTCACACAACGATAGAAGGAGCCCAAACACTGCTCAGCACAAACTTGGCAGTTGAAGGCGCTTTTGTCATAAGCTGGACCATATCTAGAAAGAATTGATGGGAACTCTTCTGGAGTGAGTTTAGCAAAGCAATATAGAACATGTTTATGGGACTTGGATTCGAGAGTGGATGTCACATAATCAGCACATCTGGTATGCAGCCCAAATCCACATTGATTGCAACAGTAGCCGAGACCTTTGATTATCAATTTGCAAGAGCTACAATGCCAACGACTACCATGTAGATTCTTAATAAAAAGGGGATGTTGTGGATGATATGGATGTTGTCTCTCTTGTGGAATTTCAAGACATCTTCCATGAATGAAAACTTGGCAAGGAAGACAACTATAATAGGGTGTACTCAAAATTGGGACTTGGCAAGCAAACCAGTACTCTTCTTGCACGTTGTGAGTGGTGAGTGTCAATTTGTGAACATGGAAGGAATGGGAAATTGTGACCTTCCTGTGTTGTGAATTCTGGAACTGGTCAGTGTTTAAAGAAGCGCATTTGATGTCAAGCATAAATTGGCATCCACCACATTTATAACCTCCGTCAAAAGTAAAATTTCCACATCCATCACATAGGATGGCCTGAGAGTCATTTGGTGGTAAAAAAGTAAGAGGGTGCTGAGAGTGCAGAGGATGTCTTATCATAAGTGGTAATTCAGCGCACAACTTGTGAAATTTGTGGTCACACGAATTGCAGATGTAGTATAAACCTCCTTCAACTGACCTTTTGCACCCATAACATGTCTGATCAAGCCACAAAGGTATTCCTCTTTCATGAATGGTCAAGGCATGATCGTTTTCAAAATCTTTAGTCTGCATACAATGACGAAGTTAGTTGTCAAAGAACTATAGAGCTTTCTCCTTTAAGGCTTTCATTTCCAAACTTTGTATGAACAATAGTGTACAATATTCTCATGCAACACCAAAAAGGCCAATATGGGAGCAATCCCATGATAGAATCCTACATTGAGCATGTGCATAAACAGAGAGACAGAATGATACAAGTACAATTGGCAATTGTGTCAAAACACATAGTTATCTGCATCTGCTTGCCATTTATTTTTGAATGCAATGCTTTCGAAACCAAGGACCTTTACCTCAATTTGCACTTTGCATTTGGGCTTTCTTTTTGCTTCATCAAACTCAACAAGTGCAGGATAGCTCTCTACCCCAGGGTCATCACTCACCGTCAGGCCAGAGTTGAAGGGAATATCTGTTTCCTGAAATAGAACAAGCTGTACTCAGTCTCTATGTTACCAGATAGAAAAAGCGAGAGATGAAAACAGAGAAAGTTCAAGAATTTGAATCGTTGTAAACTAGAATTCTGAATTTCTCCACTTTACTTGACTCATGTGCGCACAATCTTTCAACCAAAACTAGTTGTGATGAAAACAGGGGATACCTCTGAAACCACACATTCAATGTGAGCAGCAAAAGGGACATCCTCAGGGCATTCCTTGCAGACATAAACTGGGTACTCCGGGTTCCTTTCCTGTCCACAAGCATGACAATAGTATAAGCCCGAATCATCTTCCACAAATTTCTCCACAAGGGTTAGAGGATGGAGGTGGCAACTATAGTCAACGGTAGCAGGCAACCCCATGCATTTGAGATGAATGATGTACTTGCACTCTAAGCACTGGTAGTAGGATTTTACACAGTACTTATTGCAGGCATTACATTGTTCTTTATGACTTTTCTGATCTGGATCTTGGTCTTCTAGGTCATCACTTGTTGTTCCAACCTTATCTTCTCCTTCTCCATCATCATTTTCTTCATCTTCATCTTCTCCGTCATCACTTCCTCGATTTGTATCATCTTCTTCTTCTCCATCATCAGTTTCTTCTTCTTCTTCTTCATCTTCTCCTCCATCGTCACCACTTCCAATAATGTGGTAGAGATTGTGCTGGTGGCACTCATGCTTTAGAGGAGTCGACAGAAGAGTTTGATTAGCGCAGTCCATGTCAAGAGCAAGCCTGCAAGGCCTACACTGATACACAGCTAATCCAACATTTTCTCTGCACATTTTACACCAAGACGAACATTGTTCGTCAAAAGTTGTAGCAGAAGCGCGAAGAGGGTGCTGCGGGTGATACGGATGCTGTATCTCCAGGGGAAATTCTGCACAAGAAATGTGGAGATAGAACCCGCATTCAACGCACCCGTAGGCAGGACCTTTGACCAAATCTTTGCATATCTTACAACGACAATGTGCACTGTTCCATCTAGAATTGAAAAGCCTGAGATTGTGTGGGTGTGAAAAATGCTGAATCGTGGTGGGTTTTTGCTGCTGATCATCTCCTGTCACTTCAAGTTTCCGGCATTTGTTCTCCTTTGACAAAGCACACTGGACATCAAGTGTGAAATCACAAATTTTACATTGGAAGATAAACCTAGGGCAGAGGGAATCGGATCCATCGCAAATGCAGGATCTGTCCCAGGGAGGATTTAATTTGAAAGTAAGCAGAAGAGGGTGAGGGTGCAGAGGGTGAAGCAGTTCTTGATTCTTGGATAACCCAAAGCATGATTCGTCTATCATGAACCCGCAGTTATCTTTTTTGCATAGATAGGCCCGACCATGGATCGTTTCATAGCACCTGGAGCATTCAGTGCGGCCCTTCTTTCTTCCTGCTAGCTCTGCGAACTCGGATACATGGCCAAGCTTTAAGCCATGTCCGTGCGAGCAATGCTTGATCCCCATTTTCTTTGTTTGCACCGAGCCAAGGAAGTGTTGCTGGTTGAATTTCTTTCAGTTCATGATAATTCACACTCTGTCCAGTTATGTGTTGGAAAATGCCTTTATTCAACTCTTTCTCCGTTCTGGCTTGCACCAAACATGGCAACATTGCCTATCATATTTAATTCCCAGTCATTAATGAGGAAATGTCGTCAACTTGCATTTTCTAATTTTGCTGTCACCCTCTTTTCTTACTCTGGGCATTTCCGCATTGTAAGGAGGCCCCTGCCTTTGATTGGCCTTCACGTTCGATAAACTATTACTGCATTATCATTCTTGTTGTGATGAATTGATTATGGCTGTAGTTGTTGTCCATAATCAGTAGATCTGGTGTAGGTACCAACTAAAAGTCAACGCCAGTTTCCGGGATTTTTCTGACCTCTTCTTATCTTTCTTGTGGAGAACCATTGAATTCTTGAGAAAAGTACTAAAGGAAATGGGTTTTCGTGTAACTAGTAGCTACAATAGCCGAGATTACAGAGAACAGAAAAAAGATTTCCAACGTACAAATTAAAAAGTAGTAAGTGGCTTGCATTACCACCAGTTGAACTCCATAAGAGAAATGCTGTAAACTGTGGAAACAAACTTGACGCTGCTAAATCAGCTGCAGTTGCCAAATCCAACAAAGTCATGTTGGGTTCGCTCCTTCCCTCCATGAATGAACATGGGCCATCATAAATACATCCATATGCTTGATGTCGCTCTATGTTGGTATGCATTATCGGAACAACTCCATTTATAACAACGTGATGCTTACATTACATCTGTACATTAGACATTCTTTTTTGTCAAATAGTCCTTCATTAATCCTATTCTAGAGAAAGAACCCCGATATTAATTACAACCATCGTAATTAAGAGAAAAAGCTTCATGGCCAAATTTTATGAATGCCTAGTGGGCATGATCACTAGTAATATCAAAATGAGAAAGGAGTCAAGAAGTGAAATAAGGAAAATTAAATAGTTGAAGGAACTAATGATTGAACAGAATATTACTAGGCATTCGATAATATATATATAATCGGCAAGCCACCTTATAAGCGGTGAGTATTAAAATTCTTCCTACTTTTTTTTGTTACATTGAGAATCGTAATCTAAATACTAAACTAATCGACACTGTGGGAGCTCAAACACACAACCACTAACCCCACAAACCGTGGGAAGTGCCAATTCGACTAGACGTCACAGGCAAATTCTTCCTACTTCAGGCAAATTCTTGGGTGGGCATTGTGTACGAAAGAGGAGAAAAATAAAAAAAAATATTTCCCTAAAAAGTAGGATTAGGATTCATTGATTAGACTAGAATAGCAAGTGGGCCAAAATAGAAAAAAGTGTTTACATGACCATTTGATGCAAAATAACAATTTACAATGAAAAAATCAATTAATGAATAAAAATGAAGTGCTAACTAATACATGATGTCTTCCCTCATAATGAAATTTCTTTTTTGACAAAAAAAAGGTACGAGCTCTTTCAAAATCTCTTCATCAAACAGAACTAAATACCATGAACATTCGGATAATATCTAGGCATTTGAATGAGTTTAGTTATTTCATCAATTGCCTGTTTTATTTAATCCTCACTGATTAACAACGCATATAACTTGGCAGGAAAAAACCCATGCCCAAAAAAAAAAACAGAGAACTTAAAGGAGCAAAGACTCGCTCTGTGCATTGCTTTCTCTAAGACTCTCCAAACATTTCAATAAAAGATAGAGTTCTTCTACCAATCTTTCTTCATCTTCTAGATCCTTCCAAGAAACTATCTCCATAGTATCATCTCCCTGTGCGTCCCAAGAAACTATCTCCAATCCCTTACAAATAATCATGTACAGTATTTATATATCCCTTAAATTGCATAAAGGACTAATGCCACTTTTGGTCCCTGTGTTGCCCCTGAAATTTAGTTTTCGTCCCTCTGTTGAGATTCGATCGTTTTTCATCCCTCTATTGGCTCCGTTTTACATGTTTTGGTCTCAGGCCCCGGAATCCGGCAGCTGGTGCTGACGTGGCATGCTTTTTGGCTCCACATCAGCATATGTAGGACCCAACTGGTTCCCCCATCTAAAAGACCCGTCCAACCAAACCAAATGCACAATAAAATAAATGAGTAAAAAAGAAATAGAAATAGAATTTCATTAGAACAATTAAAATAGAAATCTAATAAACCTCAAAGAGATATGATTGCAAACAAACATTCAATAGAGGTGATATGACACAAAATACTCTATGGGTTTGGTCATATTTTGTGGACCAAGTGTTATGCATAATTTTTTTTTTGTCGAAAGTGTTATGCATAATTTTGTGCTTTTAAGACTTTTTTTTTCAAATTCTAGCCACAATATTCCTATTAAGTATGTTCACTTATAGGACAATCTTCTTGCTAAACATCACAATCATATTAAGTTGCTAAGTGGGACTAACATTGCTGGTTTGACACATTAGGATTCATTAGCTAAAGGGATATGAACGGATCTTTTCATATAGAATTAAAGTGATAAATGGAACTTTGAATATGAAAGAACGTTTCACAACTTTGTTTTAGTACCATTCTGTGCCATTGATGTGCTCTGCCCAATAATTGTAAAACAAAGGAATGCTAAATATATACTGTTAATTAGAAAAGCTTAAGGCTAACAAAAAACCAGACACAATAAACGAAATATTACCACTTCTAGCACACATCCAATATGAGCAAAAACCATGCATTCCTTGCAGCAGTAAAGACCATGGTTTGGGTTTCTCGTTTCAGTGCAAATTTCACAGATGTATTCACCAGAATCATCTTCACACATGGAATCCGTAAGTGTAAGATAATCAATATGACAAGGGTGCTTGTTGGATATTAAACTAAGCTAGTTTTAATGGGTCTAGTAGTTTTTATATTATTGGGTTTTAAGAGTCCAAGTCCGGTTCAGTTTAAAACTAAGCTAGTTTTAAAGTGTGTGTTGTTGGTGGATTCTATAAATTCTACAATTGGTAGCGGAGCCTGCGTAGATCAAGAAGAGAAGAAGTATTGTATTCGAGTTTGTTGGGACGAAAGATTTTGTTTGTGTGAAACAAAAAATTGGAGACCATTGAAGACCGGTCGAAGAAAACGCTGCGCAAGGAATACTGTGTTAGTGCTGTGTTCGTGAAACACAAATTGGATTGTTTTGATTTGTGGAGCCAAAAAGTTAGGCCATAGCTTGTAAAAGAAAAATTGTGGTGGTGAAAAGGATTTGTTGGTGTGCTGCTCACCGAGACTCGTAAGAGGGAGCTGCAGTGAATCTATTATGGGTAAGACTGTTCGTTGACAAAAAGTTAGGTTAAAATAATTTGTGGTTGTTGTGTTCGAAAAAAAAAACGTGGAGTGAAGAGGTGAAACAAAAGGTGTTTGTAAAAAAGAGCAATTGGGTTCCTTGATTTGTCCAAGAAAAAAAAGTTGGCTAGAAGACTTGTTCACGGCGGGGCAGGCTTTGGCCATATTGAAGGCAACGTTGTTGTACCTGGTTTGCCATTGTTGTCAAAACAAAAGAAAAAAAAGAAATTGGTGGGGAGAGAAAAAAAAAAAAGGGCAAGCGTGGGGCTGTGACCAAATTGCACTACCAAGGTATTGTTTGTATGATTATTTTTTTTTTCTTATTATCGATATAAGAAAAAAGATTGAAGAAAAGATTGGTAGTTTCTTTAGTGGCTTGTGTTTGATGAGTAGATTGACACTGTGATAAAGAGCTATTTTCTTATGGGTATCCAATATGAGGAGTGTCTTGTTTTTAAATTTAATGGCAAAGATTACTTTGAGATATGGTGGAGGCAGATGAGGACTTTTTTCAAACACATTAAAGTGTGGGATGTTGTTCAAGACGGGATTCAGACTCATAAACAAGACGAGGTGGAAAAGAATGATGAAGCACTGTACTATCTCAAACAACAGGTAGATTTTCATGTTTCTCAAAAATTTAGAGATGCTGAAACTGCGAAAGAGTACTGGGATGCTTTGCTGAAAACTTATGGTGGTGGAGAGAATGTGAAAAAAATCAGTTTGCAAGAGTTGAGAAAAGAGTTTGAGCTTCTTCATATGGGAGAGGAAGAAATAATTGATGGTTATTTCTGTCGGATACAGAAATTAATCAATGGTTTGAGAGCCAATGGTGAGAAGATGGAAGATCTTCAGGTTGTGAAGAAAATTCTCCGAAGCCTACCATTTAGTTATGACTGCAAGGTGAAAGCTATTGAAGAATTCCAAGATCTCAAGGCTTTGACGATTGATGCGTTAAAAGCTAAACTGATTGTGCATGAGAATCGCCTCAATTTTAGAAAGGGCATGACAAGTGAACAACGACATTATGGCAACAATGGGAATTGGAATCAAGTCCATGCTAAATTGGTGATGACTGGAATTAGTAATTCAAGTGGTACAGAGACATTGGCTAGTTGTGACATGGAAGACAAATTTGATGACGAAGTTAGAAGACTGGGAAGAATTGAGGTGGAAGAGTTGTCATTGCCTGATATCAGTCACGTTTCTAAGTTTCGTGGTGAATGCTACAGGTTGTCCAGAATCAAGATGGAAGAAATATTTTCTCAAGAGGAGGAGAAGGAAGAGTTAATGGTTAAAGAAAATAACTTTTCTTTCCAGGAAGACAATGAAGGCGAACAGATAGAAGCTAAACAAGTGGAGGAGAAGAAAGATGTGATAATTGTTGAAAATAATTTGTTGTTTCTGGGAGACAAATTGACAGAAGTTGAACAAGGAGAGGAGAGAAAGTTAGCAGAGATGGAAGTTGAAGCAATTGATTTTATCTATGGTGAGAAAATTGATTTTATTGGTGTGGATCAATTTTTCTCAACCAAGGATGTGAACAATGTTTTTATAAGCAACTTTGTTAAGAGTGTTCTTGGAAGCAACAAAGAATGGGAGGCAATACAAGAATTCTTTGACAAGCAAGATGGAGTATGGAAGAGTCACTTCAAGAATGGTATACAACATGGGAAGAATGTGAAGCTGAAAGTTTGGTTTGACTCAAGAAAGATGTTACTGTTCGAAGCAATGTTCGAGTTAGTCACTGCAACAACAATGGCACTGAAGGCACTTGCAATTGATGGCATTGGTTAGAGTCATCTTCGTACTTGTAAGCTTAGTTTAAGGGAGACATTGTTGGATATTAAACTAAGCTAGTTTTAATGGGTCTAGTAGTTTTTATATTATTGGGTTTTAAGAGTCCAAGTCCGGTTCAGTTTAGGAGTTATGTCTTGTCCGTTAAGTCAGGGTCTCTATAAATAGGTGTGTCAGGGTTTTATTATTATGTGTAGCACAATAAGAATTGTGAGTGTGGCTACCGTGAGGGGCACCGAGGTGTCGCCTAAGTCTCAAATTAAATAAATAAAAGGTTTGTTTGTTGTGAGTGATATATTATATTCTACAGTGCTTGACTTTAAACGGTAACCGGAGGCACTTGTGCTGAAAATTCATAACACACTCCACACAACGATAAAATGACCCATGACATTGCTCACGACAGACTTTGCATTTGAAGGTGCTCCTGTAATAAGCTGGACCAAATCGATACATAATTGAAGCGAATTCTTCTGGAGCAATTTTAGCGAAGCTGTAAAGAATGTGTTTATGGGAATTGGATTTGAGAGTAGACGTTATTTACTCAGCACATCTAATGTGGGGGCTAAATGTACCCCAACCATCTTCATAGCCGATGCCTTCATTTCTCAATTTACAAGCCTTACATGGGGGGACACGGGAATGAAGATCTTTGGTAAAAAGGAGTTTTTCAAGACGATATGGATGTTGCCTCATGTCTTGAATTTCAAGATAATTTCATGGAAGAACACCCGGTAATGAGGACAACAATAACAAGATGCATCCAAGATAGGCTCGGCAAATGCACTCTTCTAGTCGCTTAGGCTGATAAAGGTATGCTAATTCCTCAAAATGGAAAGGATGGGAAATTGTAATCTTATTGCGCGCTGTAAATTTGAGAACTGATCAACAGTTAAAGAAGCACATTAAATGTCGGAACAAGTGGATTTTTGGTCCCTGTACTCCCCTCGATTTTGAAATTTCAGCTCTGTATCGATTTTTTATAGATTTTGGTCCTCGTACTACCAAAAAAATATGGTTTTTGCTACTTCCGGCTACCGGACGGCTGTCGGTGACACGTGTCACCATATTCTTCGGCCACATCGTCATGTGGATTCCACCGACTCGGGTCGACCTTGGCTTCACCCGAATCAGCTAGGAAGACAACCCGAGTCGGTGGGTCCCACATGACGATGTGGCCGAATAATGTGGTGACACGTGTCACCGACAACCGTCCGGTTGCCGGAAGTAGCAAAAACTATATTTTTTGGATAATACGAGGACCAAAATCCATAAAAAATCGGTATAGGGATGACTTTTCAAAATCGAGGGGAGTACAGGGACCAAAAATCCACTTGTTCCCATTTAAGGTCAAGCGTAAACTTGCATGTTTTACATTTGTAGCCTCCATCATATGAAAAGTTCCCACATCCATCACATAAAATTCCCTCGTAATCATTTGCAGGTAAGATAGCAAGAGGGTGGCGGGTGCCTTATCAAAATTGGTGATTCAGTCCACAACTTGTGGAAATATATTCCACAAAGTTCACACATGTAATAGGAACTTCCTTTTACGGATCTTTTGCAGCCATAACATGTTGCATCAAACCATAGAGTTGTGCCCCGTTCATGGAAGGTCAAGACGTGATCACTGCTGAAATCTTTATTCTGCATACAATGAGGGAATTAAAATTCATACTAAATTTTCTCCCATTTCTAATTACCCCTTTCAATCGTCAAATTAGATTACTTAACTATCATTTATAGTTTTACAGGCTTCTGTTTATATGAAGTTGCATAGTTTTACTCTAAAGTTCCACAAAATATACCACCGGGGGTGGTGGCCCAGTGACAAGGCCTTCAACCTGCCATCTCTAAGACTCGGGTTCGAGTCCCGGCGCTTCCAGTCAAGCCCCATAGTGTGATGCGGCCGAATATGGCCTTCCACACGGTGGGTGCTGGCCGTTGAGCCCGGTGATTCCCCGGTATTATGACGCGTAGCAGGTGAGGGTGTCCGCTGGTGCCTGTTGGAAACAATAGACTTAAGCTAGAGGGGGGGTGAATAGCTTATGACCAAAAATTAAAAACTTTGCAGGAAATGAAGTGCGGAATTGAAAAATAGAAGGACACAAGAGATTTTTATACTGGTTCACACACAACTAATTTGTGGCTAATCCAGTCCTTCAAGGTACACTTGAAGAGTTCACTATCTACCGTTAAGCTTCCGGGTGCTTAACAAACCGTTTACAGCCTAGGAATTCTAATCACAAGAATCCTACACACTTGCTTGAAGATACCTCACTTCAAGACTTCTCTCAAGGAAAGAAAATCACTCTTCCTATGAGTAGCTACAAGGGAACAAACCTCCCTTTCAGTGTATGAACAACACTATGAAGATTACTCAAACAAAAGCTCTCTCAAGAGTAGGTATGAGTTACAATTAAGCACTAATAAGGCAACTCTCAATAATCTCAAAGGAATTGGCTCTTAAACTTGATTGAATGTTTTGCAATGAATGATGAATGAAATAGAGAGTTGATTGGTTGATAAACACAGCTAAAAATGCTCAATATATAGCTCTGAAAAGTCATGGAGCCGTTTGAAATCCACCCAAGAAAAACACCTTTAAGCAAAGCTTAGTGGGTGCTGAAAAGTTGTCTGGACCATGCCTTAAACATCGATGTTTTAAAGTAGAACATCGATGTTTTGCCCATAAAATTTGAATTTTGGGCTAACGGTAACTAAAACATCGATGTTCTGAATCCAAACATCGATGTTATTTTGGTTCGGCAAAATTCTTTTGAAAAAGGTTTATGCAAGAACATCGATGTTGGAAAATGAAACATCGATGTTTTGTGAAACATCGATGTTTGATTAGCCAACATCGATGTTTTTTGGCTTCGGCAAAATTCTATTTCTAAGACAAGTTTTCATGAACATCGATGTTGGATTGGAAACATCGATGTTTTGACCAACGGTCACAAGAACATCGATGTTTTATAATCCAACATCGATGTTTTAGAGCTACTGCCAATATTTTGAAAAACTTGAAAAACAGAACATCGATGTTTGCTTTCAGAACATCGATGTTTTGGACTAAAAACACATCTTTATGTTTGAAATCATGCTAATGAATTGTATGATTGAAATGTGTTTTGTTTGAGCCAATGCCTAAGAGAAGTTGAGTGTTTTACCTTGTACAAATGGGTCCTAACTTCTCTTGCTCTTCTTTGCACTTCAACTCTTGATCATATCTTCACTTGAATTCTTGATCACTTTGGTTGAGTACTTGTTTGCTTGATTTCTTTTTGCTTCATCTTGGTTATGATCTTGGTTTGTCATTTATCAAAACCTGTAATGAATGAACCATGAAGACATAGGTTCTAACAATTTCCCCCTTTTTGATAATGACAAACACCTAGAAGTATATGCTAATGTTTATAACACAAGGATGATTCCCCCTATGTTTTACAAAGTATGATTCCCCCTATCTTGTTGCATATACTTCTTCCTATCTTCCCCCTTTTGGCATTAGCAAAAAGAAATGGCGATGAGAAGAGGTTGGGAAGTGCTTATGTAAGAAATAAGTGGAGCTTTTGAAACATATTAGCTACACCTATACACTTCTATATGTGCTGAAAAGAACAATGGTAAACCCTTAATCTTCTTATTGCCACGGCATGTTCCCCCTGTCTAGGTGCTTTGGTGAGGGGAGTACCTGCAAAACAAATTAGGGGACTCTCCGACGCCCAAGTCAGTAATGTTCAAAGGAATCTAGAAATGCAAGAATTACATCAAAGTAGAGTCAAGGATGCCAAGTTCGGTACGTATGCGAAAGTATGACTCTTTGTCTAAAGGCTTTGTGAAAATGTCAGCTAGTTGAAATTTAGTTTCAACAAACTCAATAGCTACATCTCCTTTAGACACATGATCCCTAATGAAGTGATGCCTAATGTCTATGTGTTTAGTTCTTGAATGAAGAATGGGATTCTTAGTCAAGCATATGGCACTTGTGTTATCACATCTAAGAGGTACTTGACTAAGATTTAGACCATAATCCTTTAGTTGTTGTTTCATCCAAAGAATTTGTGCACAACAACTTCCAGCGGCAATGTATTCCGCCTCGGTGGTAGACAATGCAACACTAGCTTGTTTCTTGCTAAACCAAGAGACTAATGAGCTACCTAGCAAATGACATGTTCCACTAGTGCTTTTACGATCTAATTTGCAACCGGCAAAATCAGAATCGGAATAACCTACAAGGTGATGACTAGAGCCTTTAGGATACCACAATCCAACATTTATTGTGCCTACAAGGTATTTCATGATTCGTTTTATAGCCTTGAGATGGGACTCTCTAGGACAAGATTGAAACCTTGCACACAAGCACACACTAAACATGATATCCGGCCTACTTGCCGTAAGGTAAAGAAGTGAACCGATCATACCTCGATATTTCTTAATGTCAACTTCAATACCTTTCTCATCTTTGTCCAAATGAATGGAAGTGCTCATTGGTGTGGCCATTTGCTTGGAATTGTCCATTTCAAAGCGCTTGAGCAGCTCCTTGCAATACTTGGATTGGGAGATGAATGTTCCTTCCTTCATTTGTTTGACTTGTAAACCGAGGAAGAATGTCAACTCACCCATCATGGACATCTCAAACTCATTGGTCATCATGGTGGAAAATTCCTTGCACAAAGACTCATTAGTGGCACCAAAAATGATATCATCTACATAAATTTGAACCAAAAGGATGTTATGGTTTTTGTTCTTTATGAATAAGGTAGTGTCAACCTTGCCTCTATTGAACCCGTTATCCAAAAGAAATTTACTCAAACGTTCATACCAAGCTCTTGGAGCTTGTTTGAGACCGTAAAGAGCTTTCTTAAGTTTGAACACATGTTCGGGAAATGCATGATCTTCAAAACCAGGAGGTTGAGCAACATATACTTCTTCTTGAATAAAACCATTTAGAAATGCACTTTTAACATCCATTTGATATAATTTGAAGTTCATAGATGATGCAAATGCAAGCAAGAGACGAATGGCTTCTAGTCGTGCAACGGGTGCATATGTTTCCTCAAAGTCTATTCCTTCTTCTTGATTATATCCTTTAGCCACTAACCTAGCTTTGTTTCTAGTTATTATCCCACTTTCATCTAGTTTGTTTCTAAACACCCATTTTGTGCCAATTATTGTATGATCAATGGGCCTTGGAACCAATTCCCAAACATCATTACGTTTGAATTGATTTAGCTCTTCTTGCATAGCCAAGGTCCAATGTTCATCATTAATTGCTTCTGAAATAGTTTTAGGCTCAATTTGTGAAACAAATGCAATGTGCCCTATGTTATCTCTAAGTGAATTTCGAGTACTTACCCCGCGGTTGATATCACCTATTACCGTGTCAAGAGGATGATCTTTGGGCTCTCTCCATGCTCTAGGTAATTCTTGGTTGATATCAACCGTTGTGTCTTGAATGTCTTCCACAGGGCTTGGTTCTTCTTGTTGTGGTGTAGCCTCCATTTCTTGTTGAGGTGTTGGTTCGGTTGGAGTGCCTCCTTTCTTCCAAGAGATGTTTTGCATATCTTCTTCTTCCTCATCATCCAATGACATCTTCTCAAGTGTACCTACAAGATCATCACAAAAATCCTTTCTCGCCAAGCGAGTATCATTTTCTGCAAACACAACATGAGGAGATTCCTCAATACTCAAAGTACGTCTATTGAAGACTCTATACGCTTTGCTGCGCAATGAATAACCGAGAAAGATGCCTTCATCAGATTTTGCATCAAATTTTCCTAGATTGTCTTTCCCATTATTATGCACAAAACATTTGCAACCAAAGACTCGTAGATGAGAAATGTTAGGCTTTCTTCCTTTGTATAATTCATATGGCGTTTTCATGAGTATTGGCCTAATGATTGCCCGGTTTAACACATAGCAAGCCGTACTAACTGCATCAGCCCAGAAATACTTAGGAATTTTAGCCTCATTGAGCATTGTTCTTGCCATTTCCTCAAGACACCTATTCTTGCGTTCAACAACGCTATTTTGTTGTGGTGTCCGAGGGGCTGAGAAGTCATGCTCAATACCATATTTATCACAAAATGCTGAAAATTGATTGTTTTCGAATTCACCTCCATGATCACTCCTAATGCAAGCAATTGAACAATCCTTTTCGTTTTGAACTTTCTTAGCAAAACTCTTGAAAACACTAAATGCTTCACTTTTATCAGTTAGAAACAAAGTCCAAGTGAATCTTGTGTAATCATCAACAATTACAAAAGCATAATAATTTCCACCAAAACTTTTAACTTGTGAAGGACCAAATAGATCCATGTGCAAAAGTTGAAGCAGTCTAGATGTTGAGACAACATTTTTGGAACTAAACGAGGCTCTCACTTGCTTCCCCTTTTGACATGCATTGCATATAGAATCCTTTTCAAATTTAATCTTTGGAACACCAACTACTAAGTCTTGTGACACTAATTTGTTTAAGGTCTTCATGTTAACATGAGCTATTCTACGATGCCATAGCCACATATCATCTTCTTTGCTCATTAGACATTTTGAAAATCTTGATGAAGACTCTTCCAAGTTAACCATATAAATATTGTCAATTCTTTCACCTTGTAGAATGATCTTATCATCACTAAGACATTCTACGGTGCATGACTTGGAATCAAAGATTACACGATTTCCCTTATCACATAATTGACTTATACTTAAGAGATTATGTTTAAGACCTTTAACAAGTAAAACATTATCAATGGAAGATGACTCATCTTTGCCAACCGAGCCAATGCCAATGATCTTTCCTTTATTTTTGTCTCCAAAGACAACGTTTCCTCCATTTGATGGCTTTATTTGCAAAAATTTGGATGCTTCTCCGGTCATATGCTTGGAGCATCCGCTATCAAGGTACCAAAGTACACTTGATGCCTTCAAGCACACCTACAAAAACAAATCAATGAGATTTAGGTACCCAAATCTTCTTGGGTCCTTGAGTGTTAGGTGCATATTGGTTATGAGCTTCTTCTTGAGCCCAATGCCTATGCCTAGTGAAACAAACAGGAGCAATATGTCCTATTCTATTGCAATAGTGACAAATGACATTTGGGTTATGCATTCTTCTAGGTTGATAGTAGTTACTATGTTTCCTATACTTATGCACATTGCTCACTTGGTTTACCTTAGGTTGTACCTTAGGTTTCTTCGATTCTACTTTACGTCTTTTAGGTTCGTTCCTAAAACCTATTCCATGCCTAGTAGATTGCAAATTACCTAGCATAGAATTCAAATTTTTATGAGGAGTATTAAACTTCTTCAAGGTAGTTTCAAGTTGTTCAACTTGTTTCCTTAAAGGTATGCATGATGAACATTCCTCTACACTCTTCTTTCCTAGCACCTTATTTTCATCCATTAGCTTCATATTTTCACATGCTAATTTTTCATTTTGTTCTTTTAAGGAGCCACAAGATACACATTCTTTAGGTGTGTCTAGAGTCTTAATTTCTTGCTTAAGATTTTTGTTCTCAATAGACACATTTTCCATATCATTCTCCAATGTTATAACTTGTTTCCTTAAGCTCTTATTAACTTTGGAAATAGAAATGAATTCACCATAAAGCTCATCAAATGCATTTTGTAGTTCCTCAATTGAGACATTTTGAGAAGTGGTACTTACCTCTTCCGGTTCTTCCCTTGCCATAAGACATAGGTTCGCCGTTTCTTCTTCATCACTATCGGATGATTCGTCACCGGAGTCGCCTCCCCATGATATGTATGCCCTTTGCTTCTTGTAAGACTTCTTCTCCTTTCCTTCCTTTGCTTTGGGGCATTTGGGCTTGATGTGCCCACTCTCTCCACACCCATAGCATTTGGGTGGCCCGGACATCTTTCTTCCTTTCTTTACAAATTCCTTCTTCATGAATTTGTGGAATTTGCGGATGACAAGTCCGAGTTCTTGATCATCATCACTAGAGTCCGATTCGGAGAGTTCTTGTGTCTTCTTGGAGGCTTTGAGAGCTATTGTCTTCTTCTTTGATTCCTGCATAGAAGGCAAAGAGGGTTTAAGAATGGTAGTTTCATAAGTTATAAGATTACCTCTTAGACTATCAATCGTTGTGTTGTTGATGCCGATGTTTTCGTAGATGGCATCCGCCTTTGATCGCCATTCGGGAGTGAGACTTCGAAGAACTTTTCTGACCAAGTCCTTGTCGGAGTAAACCTTCTTGAGAGCATGAAGCTCATTTATGATTTTGGAGAAGCGGTCGAACATCTCCTCAATTCCTTCATTCTCCTTCATACGAAAGAGTTCGTAATCTGCAGTGAGGGAGTCGATTTTGGCCTCTCGAACTTGATCGGTTCCTTCGTAGGTGACCTCCAGCTTATCCCACATCTCTTTTGCGGTTGTGCAGCAAGAGATTTTCCGATAATCGTCGGGATTGACTGCACAATAGAGCATGTTGATTGATTTGGCATTGTTTTCAACCAATACAGTGTCTGCAGCATCGTACTCCTCCTCCGTCTTTGGCACTTCGACTTCACCAACTTTCTTCTTCGGAATTTGCTCTCCAACCTTCATGATTCGCCAAAGAGCATAGTTGCTGGATTGGAGGAAAATTCTCATCCTCTCCTTCCAGTAGCTGTAGTTTGTGCCATCAAAGTACGGTGGACGGACGGTTGAATGTCCTTCGAGAATTCCTGCATGATTACTTGAAGAAGCCATGGAAGATTTCCTCTCAAACGGTTAAGTCTTCAGAGAGTTAGGCTCCGCTACCAATTGTTAGGAACAATAGACTTAAGCTAGAGGGGGGGTGAATAGCTTATGACCGAAAATTAAAAACTTTGCAGGAAATGAAGTGCGGAATTGAAAAATAGAAGGACACAAGAGATTTTTATACTGGTTCACACACAACTAATTTGTGGCTAATCCAGTCCTTCAAGATACACTTGAAGAGTTCACTATCTACCGTTAAGCTTCCGGGTGCTTAACAAACCGTTTACAGCCTAGGAATTCTAATCACAAGAATCCTACACACTTGCTTGAAGATACCTCACTTCAAGACTTCTCTCAAGGAAAGAAAATCACTCTTCCTATGAGTAGCTACAAGGGAACAAACCTCCCTTTCAGTGTATGAACAACACTATGAAGATTACTCAAACAAAAGCTCTCTCAAGAGTAGGTATGAGTTACAATTAAGCACTAATAAGGCAACTCTCAATAATCTCAAAGGAATTGGCTCTTAAACTTGATTGAATGTTTTGCAATGAATGATGAATGAAATAGAGAGTTGATTGGTTGATAAACACAGCTAAAAATGCTCAATATATAGCTCTGAAAAGTCATGGAGCCGTTTGAAATCCACCCAAGAAAAACACCTTTAAGCAAAGCTTAGTGGGTGCTGAAAAGTTGTCTGGACCATGCCTTAAACATCGATGTTTTAAAGTAGAACATCGATGTTTTGCCCATAAAATTTGAATTTTGGGCTAACGGTAACTAAAACATCGATGTTCTGAATCCAAACATCGATGTTATTTTGGTTCGGCAAAATTCTTTTGAAAAAGGTTTATGCAAGAACATCGATGTTGGAAAATGAAACATCGATGTTTTGTGAAACATCGATGTTTGATTAGCCAACATCGATGTTTTTTGGCTTCGGCAAAATTCTATTTCTAAGACAAGTTTTCATGAACATCGATGTTGGATTGAAAACATCGATGTTTTGACCAACGGTCACAAGAACATCGATGTTTTATAATCCAACATCGATGTTTTAGAGCTACTGCCAATATTTTGAAAAACTTGAAAAACAGAACATCGATGTTTGCTTTCAGAACATCGATGTTTTGGACTAAAAACACATCTTTATGTTTGAAATCATGCTAATGAATTGTATGATTGAAATGTGTTTTGTTTGAGCCAATGCCTAAGAGAAGTTGAGTGTTTTACCTTGTACAAATGGGTCCTAACTTCTCTTGCTCTTCTTTGCACTTCAACTCTTGATCATATCTTCACTTGAATTCTTGATCACTTTGGTTGAGTACTTGTTTGCTTGATTTCTTTTTGCTTCATCTTAGTTATGATCTTGGTTTGTCATTTATCAAAACCTGTAATGAATGAACCATGAAGACATAGGTTCTAACAGTGCCCCGGTTGGGCGGTCTCTCCTATGTGGAGGGTCTAATGCCAGGATGTAACTGGTATTGACCGGGGCCTGAACCGACGGGGCGATGATGACACCATTGATGCCTTTTTTTTTTCGACAAAAAAAAAGTTCTACAAAATATAAATAGTTTCATCACAAGATACAAACCTTAAACCCAAGATATATATATATACATGTCAGGAGTATACTGTTCTGCGCATTTTGATGGATTCATTACTCTAAGTAGGAAATATTTTGGAAAAAATAAAACCTTGTAGCAGGGACAAAAGGAAAAATTATATTTCTATTTTACTCGCGCTAGTGACTAGCGCGTGAAATCCTCTCAACTCTAGTATAGTTTTTTGTGTTGTTTTGGTTAAGCATTTCATCGAACAGATAGAGGGCCTGACAGAATGACGACTGGCGATCCTCCTTCACTTATGGAGGAGAATGGCGACGGTACCAAAAGTGATGAGGAACATCTTGAGCACAATCATAAAAAGGTAAGATTGGGCTCTGGTGCGACAGGCAAGGTATCATCTGGAGGTGGCGGTTCTAAGGGCAGATTGGGTTCTAACGAAGTATCGACTAAGAGGAAAACTTCTTTCAAGGAGCTCTTGCTTGGGCAATCTGTTACTAATTTTGAAATGAATGATTTGCGTGAGGAGGAGGATTTTCCAGATGTGGTCTCAGATTCTGAGGACAAGGAGGATGAGAAAGGAATGTCCCACTATTAGATTCTCGGTGGTTGAGAAAAGAAGGCTCTATAGCAAATGGAAGCATGCTTTGATTCTAAAAGTTTTGGGAAAAGCTGTGGGTTATTGTTTTCTACAAAATCGGTTGAAAACTTCGTGGAATTTGAGGCGTCCTTACACTCTTGCAGCAATGTGGAATGATTTTTTCATTGTCCGGTTCGATTGTGCAGAGGACTACAACTCTGTGTTGGCTGGAGGTACTTGGACTGTTGCGGATCATTGCCTGACGGTGCGACAGTTGCATCCAAGTTTTGACCCTTATGAAGCCTCGATCGATCGGGTTGCTGCTTGGATCCATATTCCTCAGCTTAGGATGGAATTCTATGATGATAAGGTGCTTTATCGCATTGGTAATATGGTGGGGAGGACATTGAGGGTTGATCGGGCTACTACTGATGGAGATAGGGCGGAATTCGCTAAGATTTGCGTGGAAGTTGATCTCACTAAGCCATTATTAGCTAAGTTCCGAGCTGGTAGAAGAATTTGGAGAATTGAATATGCAGGGCTGCATCTTATCTACTTTAAATGTGGGTTATATGGGCTTTGAGAGGACACCTATCCTAATGTGGGAGTTCAAGAGGAAAGTAATGGAGATATGCCAGGGAAACAACCTTTGAAACAAGGTTCTCGTCCAGGTGCTCCGGTACCAAGGTATCGCCCAGAAGTTTTTGAGACCCGGGGGCAGTGGATGCTCGTCCAGAAACGGAACCGTAATCGTAAGACAACTCAAGACCCGCCTGTGAAGGAGAATACTTCAGTTCCAAAACAGGGTCAGCAACGTAGGGAGTCCCCTCCAGTCCAGAAGCAGGGACAATATGCCAATGAAACGCCTCCGCCCAGAAACACAAGGAGAATTTATCGACTTCTTTTGGAAGAGCCAATATCCAGAGTAAGTCTCGCTTTGATATTCTAAATGAATTAGGGGAGCAAGGAGAGAGCTCGGTGCATCAAGAATCTAATGAGGTGAGGATGAAAACCGCTAAGAAGAATGAGAGTGCAAAGAAGGTTGACCTGGTGTGAACACCCAAATTTGACCTACGAATATTTTGCTAGAAATTAGATTCCAGACATGCTTAACATGAGGTTAATGAGATGATTTGATTTTAAGTCAGGGCATGATAAGAATTTAAATTAGAAGAATTAAGGTACATCTCATTTCATTACTCGGGCTCTTTTAATTGTTTTTAATCCAATTATATGATGATTCATTTTTGGATTAGGAATGGGTTTAAGGGTCTAAGTAAATGGATTCTCTAGAGTTTAGTTAGCCCATAAACACTTTACTTGCAGACTAATTTTAATTCTGATTTTCGTGGAAAATCATAATCAAACCACCCTTTAATTGGTAAATGTATTTTTGGTATGATTTTGGTTAAAATGGGTGTTAATGTGTAATCGATCAGTTATGGAATGATTTAGAGGAGTAGTAATCAAGCAATTGAGTGATTTTGGGTTAATTAGGGGTTGATTATGCGGTAGGATCAAATCAGGGCCGAATTAGGAAGATTAGGAATTCGAAAATGGAAAGAACAAGTGACAAGCGGGGTGACCGGCGGTCATCTCGCGACACCTGGCGGTCATTCTCACATGACCGCCGGCACTGGGGTCATCAAAAGGATGACCGCCGGCAGCAGCGGTCAAAGGTGCCCAGAGCCCCCGATTTTCTCCGATTTTGTTCCTAATTCGATCCTACATGGTTTTGAACCAGATTTTCGTGCATAATCTTCACCATTAAGTAGGTTCACGCCCTTAGACTTCCCAGAACACTATTAATAAGACTCCTCACACACATTTCAAGGGAGGGATCACTCATTACAGACACACACCCCCGTACGCTTTGTTTGCTTGGAGAAACTCTATTTCTCCAAGCCTAGAAACATTCCTATAGGCAGAAAATCTGGAGGAATTTCGTGGAGAAGCATCAAGTAAGAAATGAACAAGAGGAATTCAAGAGGAGAACAAGAGGAGGAAGCAATCAAAAGCGATCCAGGAGCCAAGAGGGTAGGCAGATGCAATCAGTCTCAGAAAACAAGTCATAATTCGAGTTCTAGAAGTTCGATGGCCTTGATCTTGAACTCTTTGGAAAGCTAAAAGCGATAGCTATAACGTTTCTGTTGAGACTAGGAGCTGAATCGGCCATTAGTGTTGTCCAAAATCCAGTAGAAAACAACTCATAGTTTCTGTCCAACGACCGAGCTAAATGTTCTAACCATTTTTTACTGCGCACTTTATTGATTGCTTCTTGTTAATTATTTTGATGATTCTTTCGATGATTATGTGATTGCTGTGATGCCATGTCAAGAACTATGTGGGCTTTGAACCCGTCGCCGGGGTACGTAGGTGGTCTCTAGTGGTGGAGACTCAAGCCCAAATATTTTCATCGTTCCTTTTCGTTCCGCACCTTCTTCTTCTTCCCCTCCAATTCAATTTTATTGTCTTTATGTGACTTGCTTGCACACCTGCACATGGCACACATAATTTCCTCAATTGCACAAGGTTTTGACCCAACACAGATGGTTGCCTAACACCTTCCCATCCGTGACGAACCTCCGATCCCATAACTTTGGTTCGCCATGACCATGTAGCCTAAAGGAGTCATATTAAGGTTTTTTCCCAAGTTTTGTCCTTAATAAAACTTGGGTGGTGTCTCTAATGTTATGGGTTTGACCCGAGGAAGAAGATGAAAAGATTGGGTGAATAGGCCCAATTGATTTTGGGTCGGGTATTCACAGTTGGCTACTCCACTAGGGAAGTAGTGGATTCAATAAACCTTGTGCAATCGGTGAGTTTTGTGTGCCTTCCTATGTGTCATCATAAGTGCCATGCATACATGATGATTGATGTGAAGCCTCTACCGTAAGTGGGCGAGGGAATCCAAATCCACTACATGCTTTCCTTAAGCGACAGTGGTTTGAGTGAACCTGTTTCTCGATGCTTAGCAATGATGGGGATTAATTGGCCTTGGACCTCATGCGATATCCTTTATCACATGTGAGTAGGTCAGCGTATTCCCTAGCGCCAATCTCTAGCCCCCAACCAGCTGCATACCCTGAGCATCTCATGCATATTGAATCAATAAGTGGTATGTGCATTCATTGTGTGATTTTGATCGTAGATTTTTGTGTGTATAAATAGTGTGTTGCGTAGGGTGCTATATTGCGTAGTATGAACTGATGAGTCCGAAAAACAAACCCTAGGGATGTAAGTACACATGTCTAAGCCGATGACAATTTTTTGGTGTTGCTTCCTAGTCGACACATATGTTCGGTCGGTCTACCTTGTCTTAGGGAATTCACATTTGCGTACATTGGGCATTGCATCACATGTTTTTCAAAATATAAAACACAAATTCGAGCTAGGGTGTGTCACTTTTTCAATTCCTCTTTTTTTGGGCTTGAGTCTCGAAAGAAAGAAAATGGAGGGGATGTTTTGAAAACACAATGAAACATGATTTGTGAGTGTATTCCATCACACTTTCCCACTATTTTCAAATGTCTTGAGAGAAAACAAAGCTTGACTCTAGGATTCCTGATGACTATGGACCCTATCGTTAGAATTGAACCCTTAAGACCCCAAGGTGACTTTGGGCCTTCTCGTGACAGGAGATGTAAGCCCCAATATTTATGGTAGAAAAGGTGGGATGAGGTGATCTAACTGGGCCTTCTTCAAAGACATAGAGGTAGGCCCTAGTTATTACTTGTGAATCAAGCCGATGATCCAAGATGAGAAGTCAAGATGAGGAATCGAACTGAAAAGCCAAATTGAGGAGCCCGGGTAAGAAGTTGAGGAAGAAGAACTATACGATGAGAAGTAAAGTTGATGAGCCGAGCCGAGGGATTAAACTGACAAGTTGGATTGATGAGCAAAGCTGGAGTATCGGGTAAAGACATTGTCATTGGGCCTTCTCGTGAGAGGAGATGTAAGCCCCGATATTTATGGCCGAAGAAGTAAGATGGGATGACCTGGTTGGGCCTTTTCGTGAGAGGTGGTGTATGCCCTAATACCTACTGAGAAAGGTGAAATGAGGTGACTTGATTGGACCTTGCTCAAGGACGAAGATGTAAGCCCCGACTTTTTACCTATGAATCGAGTTGATGAGCCAAGGTGAGAGGAAAAAAGAAGAGCCATACGGTAAGGGACCAAACTGTCAAGTCGAGACGATGATCTGAATTGAGGGACCAAGTGGGGTAGCCGAGTCGAGTTGTCAAGTTGTAGCGCCAAGCGGGGAAGCCATGGAACCGGGATGCAAAGCTGAGTTGAGCTAATGGGGTTTTAGTATACATGCTAAGACAAGCTAAGGGGTCTTCTGATGGGTAGAAATGTAAATCCAACCTTGGGGAGGAACAGACGTGAGTCATAATTTTCAAGAGGGAGGAATGATGATGGGCAAAGGAATGATCATGGGGTATGAATGATGAAAGGGGTGATGGGAGCAATGACAAGGCGACGTTGTCGTGGGGGCAATGAGATGAGGCAATAGGAGCATAACATTCCAAGGGACCACTCAATAGCATTGGGGGGTAGAAGTGAACTACAAGTGTGGGGGAAGTTGAGTAGAGACCACGGGTCAAATTGTTAAGCATGGGTAGGACGGTGACCAAGAATAGGGAGAGGCAGTGTAGTTGCATTTTAGAGTCTAGAGGTGGAGTCAAGTCAGAAGGGGACAATGATTAAATTCTATGTCCAACAATCAACATTTGTACTTTAATTTTTCACAAAAGGAATAAGACTCTAATTTCCTTATCTTCTGTATATATGGGGCAAGCTGTGCATGACTTCATGATATTCCATTGGATCAATCCAGGGGACCACAAAACGAACTACGAAGACCTAATTCTGTGAATGTAATCCTAAACACCTACCTTTACCCACTTCCCAAACACTTGTTAACACAGACCTTCGAACACATACCCGCACTAGCCTTCAAACACTTACCTGATTTGACCCTTGAACACCTATCCAGCCCAACATCCATGTTAACCCCATCACATATCCCTTGAACACTTGTCTAGAAGAGTTGCTTCCCAAAGATGAATCTAGCTTCCAAAAGAGTCCTATTCAAGTGCACTTGTTCAAAAGGGTCACTCTCCTTGGGAAAAATGAAAGAAAAAAAGAAAAAAAGAAGAAAAATATCAGAAAAAAGTAAAAGAAAAGGAAAAATAAAAAAGAGAAACGAGGAAAGGGAGGTGACCCTCAGTGCTTGAATAATTAATCATCCATTTCATGAAATTAGGAAGAAGAAATCATAATGAAGAAGACAAGTGTTCCCTGCTACCTTTGGCCTCCCACTAAACACCATTCTGTCAAGTACCCACTTTCTTCAGCCTTCCACAAAACACCCTCATCTCAAACCTGACACCATCTCCACAGATACGTAGGTAACCCAACAATGGGCTCGGTCTATTATTGGTTCCCAGATTGATTTAATGGAAAGATTGGGGTCATTGCTAGATACACGTACCACACTGTTGAACGTATTCGGGCCTCTATCTGTAGTCATAAGGTCTCTCTTTTCGATTTGTATTTCACTATCAATTGAGTCTGTCACCCTCCAGAAACCCACTCAGAATTTGGTCATCAATTGTCATGCACCCCCAGCGATCTCCCAATAGCACTTTGGTTTCCCAGTAACCCCTCAATGAAATCCATAGGTTACCTCTCCATTAGTCATCCGAGTATACCCAGCCCGAATGATCTTTCTCTTGCCCAAACTTCATGGTCTCCATACTCTACGTCTATGGCTGCTACTCCCACCAAAAAAAAAAAAGAAAGAGAGAAAATTCTAAAAAAAAAAAAAAAGAAAGGAAAAGCCTGTTAAGTCGAAAAATCGAAAGGGCGGTCTAGGAAAAAGTTAAGGCCAAAGTGAAAAAGGGATAGTAGCCAATGACAACAAAGAGACATCCATATGTTGGATCACTCATCAGAGATAGACCACTCAGTTGACAATGTCATCATCAACGAAAGGGGTATAGAAGCATGTGGGCGCATTGCCCCCATATATTTTCAAAATGATATTCACTCATCCGTCCACCTTACTCCGATTAGACAATTTTTCCATCCAAACCTTTCAACAAGGAATATCCATCTTTGGGGTCTCAGTTAGAATTTGAGGTGAATAGGTTCATAGTCATTGGGTGTCTTTTTTCTTTGAGGCTTTGGGTTTTTTAATGGGATAACTCACTTTTTCTCAAACTTCTTAACTCTGACCTTAGCTCGAAGGGTTTTTAATACTCATGCATCATACTAGGGGCGTTCACATTCTAGTGCACTACGTCTAAGGTAGAAAGTACATACATCCAAACATGCATGTAGAAATAGAGGGCATTTGCATCAAAGGGAAAAGGAGAGACAAAAGAGAGGAAAAGAAGAGGGAAGAGGAAGGGAGGAAGATATGAAGAGAGAAAAAAGGGGAGAACATGTCATAAGCACTTGCATCTAAAAGACAAGCATGTAGAAGTTAGGGGCATCCCCATGCATTGAAAAGACGACACACTTAGATATGATCATGCATCACTCACATGTAGGACATGAATTCCTGGATAAGGTAGTCTTGGTTGAGGGTAAGGGGTGAATAAAGGTGACAATACCATGAATCCATCACTTAATGTAGACTTACATTTCCTAAGGTTGTTAGTTGAAGGCGCATGGCATGAACAAATCTTGTAGATAATGAGAATTGTAGACAAGGGGCATGTAATGCCTTGTTTCTCTGACTCGCCAAGTCGACAACAGGCAATAAAGGCACAATTAGACCTGCTTCATGACATTAACGGCACGTCGGGCCCATAATCCGGCTTAATGAGGTTGCAAGGGGCATGCTACCCCACCGTTGGAGTTAACTTTCCGGGACACGCTACCCCCCACGCAGACTTGAGAATTGCTTGGGGCATGTTATCCCATGAGGTTTGAACCGATTATTGGGGCATGCTACCCTGCTTTGATTGATCGACTCCCAGACTCCCAAGGGCACGGCGGGCCCAATTATTTGATTATGACTAGGAAGGGTAAATCGCCCATTTGGCTAAGGTTTGGGATAATCAGGATGATTGTGGGCTAGGGGGATGCTAGACCACGACCAGATGATGCTAGGGGCATCATGCCCCATCTTGAGAAAATCAAACCAGGGCATTTAGGCAAGGGGCATCTCACCTCGTTTCCCGCTCATATGTCTCAAAGGGCACAACACACGCCATTTCCTTCAAACCCAGCTAGATGACATAGGGGCATGGGATCTAGACAATTCAACCATGAGAGAACCTGCGAGGCAAAACTTAGCCCAGAACCTGAGAGCATGAGGGAACCTAGTGAAGAAAGCCAAAGACCCGGTCATTGCACCCCAAAAGAGAACCAGTAAATCCATGAGGTGAGCAAACATAAACGAGTAAGATGATGAGAGAATAGGGGATACCCAGAGAAGAGTGAACCCCCGAAGCCGGGACCTAGTTCCCGCAAACCGTAAGATGAGGGTAAACCCTAAGAAAAACTCAGAGGGAATCGAACTAAAAGCCAGGACTCCACTCCCGCAAGCCATGAGACGAGAGAAACCAGAAGTGAGCGAACCAAAAGCTGGGACCTAGTTCTGGTGAACCAAGAGATGAGAATGCCAGTCAACCAAGTTAGAAGCCAAAGACCTGGTCTTTGCAAACCAGAGAGATGTGGAAAATCAGTAAACCAAGAGCCTAGCCCTTGCAAACCTTGAGAGGGGATGACCTTGAGACACATAAGCAAGAAGTAGGGGACCCAGTTCTCGCAAACCACGAGCTGAGATGATTCCCAAGGCGTGAAGTGGAAACTTTCCGGTGAGAGATGTAGGGGCATGTGACGCCCAAGGCATAGGCAATACAGTCGCCAAGAGACTTCTTAGACGATGATAGAGGCATGAGAGGCCTAAAGACTAGATAGCCAAGCCGAGAGACGAAATTTTTTACGAAAGTCAGATGGCGAAGCTATTCGGGATGAGATGACTCCCGAGACTTGGGATGAAATGATTCCTAAGTCGAAAACCAGTTGACAAGGATGGGAGTATTCCTTGTTGACAACCTGATAGATGAGATGATTCTATCACCTCGGGATGAGATGATTCTCAAGACTTGGGATGAGACGATTCACAAGTCGAAACCCAGCTGACAAGGATGGGAGTATTCCTTGTTGACAACCTAATTCTCTCACCTCGGGATGAGATGATTCCCGAGACTTGGGATGAGATGATTCCCAAGTCAAAACCCAGCTGACAAGGATGGGAGTATTCCTTGTTGACAACCCGATAGATGAGATGATTCTATCACCTTGGGATGAGATGATTCCCGAGACTTGGGATGAGATGATTCCCAGGTTGAAACCCAGCTGACAAGGATGGGAGTATTCCTTGTCAAGAACCCGATAGATGAGATGATTCTATCACCTCGGGATGAGTTGATTCCCGAGACTTAGGATGAGATGATTCCCAAGTCGAAACCCAGATGACAAGGATGGGAGTATTCCTCATCGAAAACCTGATAAATGAGATGATTCTATCACCTCAAGATGAGATGATTCCCGAAACTTGGGATGAGATGATTCCCAAGTCGAAACCCAGTTGACAAGGATGAGAGTATTCCTTGTCGACAACCTGATAGATGAGATGATTCCCGAGACTTGGGATGAGATGATTGCCAAGTCGAAACCTAGCTGACAAGGATGGGAGTATTCCTTGTCGACAGTCCGATAGATGAGAAGATTCTATCACCTCAGGATGAGATGATTCCCGAGACTTGGGATGAGATGATTCTCAAGTAGAAACCCAGCTGACAAGGATAGGAGTATTCCTTGTTGATAACCCGATGGATGAAATGATTCTATCAGCCCGGGATGAGATGATTCCTGAGACTTGGGATGAGATGAGTCCCAAGTTGAAACCTAGCTGACAAGGATGGGAGTATTCCTTGTCGACAACCCGATAGATGAGATGATTTTATCACCTCGGGATGAGATGATTCCTGAGACCTAGGATGAGTTGATTCCCAGAATCCGCGGGCCCATCCCTCAAAAGTTCAGGATGAGATGATTCTTGGAGAGGAGCATGGGATGCTCCAAAACCTGACACACACCACACTTTCATCATTCAAATTTGGTGGTTCCTATCTTACGTTGTTTCGTCCTTGGTTCCTAAGGACTCATCAACGAGGGGCATCGGTGAACACCCAAATTTGACCCACGAATGTTTTGCTAAGAATAAGATTTCGGACATGCTTAACTTGAGGTTAATGAGATGATTTGATTTTAACTCAGGGCATGATAAGAATTTATTTTAGTAGAGTTAAGGTACATTTTATTTCATTACTTGGGCTCTTTTAGTGATTTTTAATCCAATTATATGATGATTTATTTTTGGGTTAGGAATGGGTTTAAGGGTCCAAATAAATAGATTCTCCAGAGTTTAGTTAGCCCATAAACACTTTACTTGCAGACTAATTTTTGTTCTGATTTTCGTGGAAAATTAGAATCAAATCACCCTTTAATTGGTAAAGATATTTTTGGTATGATTTTGCTAAAAATGGGTGTTAATGTGTAATCAATCAGTTATAGAATGATTTAGAGGAGTAGTAATCAAGTAATTGAGTGATTCTGGGTTAATTAGAGGTTGATTATGCGGTAGGATCAAATCAGGGCTGAATTAGGAAGATTGGGAATTCGAAAATGGAAAGAACGAGTGACACGCGGGGTGACCGGCGGTCATCTTGCGACGCCTGGCGGTCATCCTCACATGACCGCCGGCGGCCATAGGTGCCCAGAGCCCCCGATTTTCTCCGATTTTGTTCCTAATTCGATCCTACACGGTTCTGGACAAGATTTTCGTGCATAATCTTCACCAGTAAGTAGGTCCACTCCCCTAGGCTTCCTAGAACATTATAAATAAGACACCTTACACACATTTCAAGGGAGGGATCACTCATCACAGACACACTCCCCCATAAGCTTTGTTTGCTTGGAGAAACTCTATTTCTCCAAGCATAGAAACATTCCTATAGGTAGAAACTCTGAAGGAATTTCATGGAGAAGCATTAAGGAAGAAATCAGAAAGAGGAAGTCAAGAGGAGATCAAGAGGAGGAAGCAATCAAAAGTGATCCAGGAGCCAAGAAGGTATGGAATCCGAGTGGAAGAACCTGATGCAAGCAATCTCAGAAAATAAGTCATAACTTGAGTTCTAGAGGTCGGATCTCCTTGATCTTAGACTCTCTAGAAACAAAAAAGGGTGAACTATAACTATACTTTTGAGACTAGGAGTTGAATCGACCATTAGGCTTGTCCAAAATCCAGTAGAAAACAACTCATAGTTTCTGTCCAGCGACCGAGCTAAGTGTTCTAACCCTTTTTTATTGCGCACTTTATTGACTGCTTCTAGTTGATTATTTTGATGATGCTTGCGATGATTATGTGATTGTTGTGATGCCGTGACAAGAACTACGTGGGTACGTAGGTGGTCTTTAGTGGTGGAGACTTAAGCCCAAATATTTTTATCTTTCCTTTTTGTTCCGCACCTTCTTCTTCTTCCCCTCCAATTCAATTTTATTATTTTTATGTGGCTTTCTACACTTGCACACCTACACAAGGCACATATAATTTCCTCAATTGCACAAGGTTTTGATCCAACACGGATGGGTGCTTAACACCTTCCCATAAATGACGAACCCCCGATCCCACAACTTTGGGATGGCGACTCCAATGTTATGGGATTGACCCAGGAAGAAGGTGAAAGGATTAGGTGAATAGGCCCAAGTGATTTCGGATCGGGTATTCACACCTAGGTGTTAAGGGTGCGAAAGGCAAAGAAATTGCTGGGAATGCTATGGTATTGCTTAGTGGGCAACATGGATCTAAATTGGTACCAGTTGGGAATGGTAAAAGCCTCTTGTTGAAGGAGAAAGGGTTGAAGCCATTTGTTGATATTACTAATATATCTAAGGATCAGCAAGGGTGGGTAAAATCTACAAAAAAATAGAATGATGATCATGCTTCATCTAAGGGGCTAAAGATGTAGGATAAGGCTGTAACTATTCTTGATAACTTGGTTGAATTGTGTCCTGGTAGACCCCTAGACCCAGACTTATCCATTGTGGCTGTGAATGGGAGAAGGAAGGCAATTGCTGAAGGTTCTGCGGGACCAGTGTTAATTGAGTATGATTAGGTATCTTCGTCTTCTGATTCTATTGACTTGAGTGTTGATTGAGAATTGTTGTTTGTTAACTATCAATGATAAATAAGATAATGTACTGGAATTGCCGTGGAGCCGGGAGTAAAAAGTTCCATAGCATACTTCATGATTTGAGACTACTTTATAATCCAGATTTAATTATCCTTTCTGAACCTCAAATTAGTGGGGAGCAGGCCGATAGAGTGGTTAGAAGATTGGGTTTAGAATGTATTGTAAGGGTAGATGCTGATGGTTTTTCTGAAGACCTTTGGATTCTTAGCAATAGTAATATTGTTGAGGCATCTGTCATGTATTCATCTACGCAACATATTCTTTTTAAGATCTCTGAGATTGGTGGGAAGGTATAGTTTCTTTTTGCAGTATATGTCAACCCTAATGCGGAATTGAAGGAGGTTTTTTGGGAGGATATGCTGAGGTTGAGTGAGAGTGTGAATGGTTCGTGGGCATCTATTGGGGACTTTAATGACATTCTGCTAGTGGAAAAAAAAGGGGTGGTGCTCCTGTTGATTTTAATAGATGCCAGAAGTTTAGAGATATATTGGAGCGGTGTAATTTGGTGGATGCCGGAGCTGTGGGTGCTAAATTTATGTGGCAGGGGCCTAAATGAAATGGATGGGAAAGAGTTTTTGAAAGGCTTGATCATGTAGTATGTAATGCGAGCTGGAGTTTGGAGTTTCCAGAAGCTGTGATTAGAAATCTCCCCAGGATCAAGTATGATCATCATCCTATTTTAATACAGCTCTCTCTGAATTTGGGTATGAAGGATAAAATCAAACCATTCAGATTTGAGGCAGCTTGGCTTCAACATGAGACTTTTCAAAGTGTCCTAAAGAATGAGTGGAAATCGAATGATCATGTAGCTGATGCTTTGTTGGATTTACAGATTTGTTTGAAAAGATGGAACATGGAGGTATTTGGGAATATATTTCATCTGAATAAATGCGTCATTGCCCCGATTAAATGGAATCTTAAGGACGATTGAAGCTGATCCAAATCCTTTTTTTGTAAGCTTTAGAAGAGAAAGTACAATGAAGTGTCATCCCAGGAAGAAATTCTATGGCATCATAAATCTAGGCTGAAATGGTTAAGTGAGGGAGATAGAAATACCCAGTTTTTTCACCTTACCACGTTAATGAGGAGGAGAAGAAACAGAGTTGAGCGGTTAAAGAATGATGCAAGGACATGGTTATGGGTTACACAGGAGCTACATGAACATGTGGTTGAGTTATATGAAAAGTTGTATAGTAAAGAGGAGGTGATGCGGCAGACTATCACCTCTTTTCCCCAGCTCAGCACAGATATGTATAATTTGTTGCAGAGGAGCATTACTGATGAGGAGATATATAATGCTGTTAAACAAATTGGCCCCTTGAAGGCGCCTGGCCTTTACGGGTTTCAAGTTTTATTTTTCCAATCACAGTGGCATATTGTTGGTAAAGACATTTTGAAATTTGTAAGGAGTTTTCTGAAGGGTGAGGATGATCTTTAAAAGGTAAACAAAACTTTCCTTGTGCTTATACCTAAGGTAACCATTCCTGAAAGTATTAAGTAGTTTAGGCCTATAAGCCTATGCAATGTCAGTTATAGGAATGTCTCTAAAGTGCTTGTTAATTTGATTAAGCCCATTCTGTTGAACCTTATTTGTGAAAATCAAAGCAGCTTTGTGGAAGGCAGACGGATCACAGAGAATATAATTATTGCTCAAGAGATCATGCACTCTATGAGAGGTAAGAAAAAGAGTAAGAATTTCATGGCTCTAAAGATTGACTTGGAAAAAGCTTATGACAGGCTTGACTGGAGTTTTATTGAGGTTCCCTGAAGGAAATTGGATTACCCATCAAAATTTGTGACTTAGTCATGACCTGCATTAGTAGCCCATCTTTGCAGGTTTTGTGGAATGGATCCGTCTCTAAATCCTTCAAGACGTCTAGGGGAGTCAGACAAGGGGACTCGCTTTCTCCCTATATCTTTGTGATGTGTATGGACAAACTCTCACATGTTATTTCTGATGCTGTGGCTGTAGGTGCATGGAAACCATTTAGGTTTGGTGTTAGGGGTCCTTGTATCTCGTATTTAATATTTGCAGACGTTCTTATGTTCTTTGCAAAAGCATCAAAGGCACAGGTAAGGGTGATCAAGAAGTGTTTAGAGGTTTTCTGCAAGGCTTCTGGACAGAAAATGAGTGTGGAGAAGTCCCAAATTTTGTTCTGTGAGAATGTGAAGAGGTCAGAGGATCGAAGATGGGCTAAGAAATGTGATTTTATTCTTACGAAGGACTTTGGTAAGTACCTTGGTGTCCTTGTATTACATGGTAGAGTATGTAAAAGTACTTATAATGGTGTGATTGAGAGGGTGGAAAAATTCCAGTCAAAATTTGGCTCAGTGGAAAAATTGATAGTCTATCCTTTACTGGGCGAGTAACTCTATGTCAATCTGTCCTCTCTGCAATTCCAAGTTACTCCATACAAAGTACTAGACTACCTAAGGGTGTGTGCAATGGTGTTGATAAATTATGCAGAAGATTTATTTGGGGGGAGGATGATGAGAAGTGGAAAATCCATACAGTAAATTGGGAGATTTTATGTCAGCTGAAGATGTCAGGTGGGCTTGGTATTCTAGAGATGAATGGGAATAATGAAGCTTTCTTGTTGAAGTTGATATGGATAATGATAACTGATCACCATAAATTATGGGTGCAGATTCTGTTAGCTAAGTATTGGAAGAATGTTGAAGGAGAATGGTGTATTAAGGAGATGAAAGCTGTATCTCATTTGTGGCAAAATCTGAAAGGTTTATGGGAGAAGTTTGAGGGTGGACTTAAGTGGGTGGTTTCCAATGGTATGGAGGTTGAATTTTGGAGGGACCTCTGGGTTGATAATCATCGTTATTTAGTATTTGATTTGGATGGGCCAATTTCTGAGGAGGTGGTTAATAGGAGAGTAGTAGAATTTGTTAATGAAGATGGCAACTGGGATGTAGGGGAGTTAAGGAAATATCTACCTGATTCTGTAATACAAAATATTATGGCAACATGTCTTTCGATTAATGATAGTCTGAGGATATGTTTGCCTGGGCTAATGGCAAGAATGGTAACTTTTCGGTGGGAGCTGCTTATAGATATCTGAAAAAGGATGGATGGAGGGCTGAGGATGTTATTTGGAAGTATATTTGGCAGTGGGATGGACTACAGAGAATAAGAACATTTCTATGGTTAGTGGCGCATGAGAGAATCATGACAAATGCACAGAGGAAAAGCCGAGGAATTGCAAAGTCTGATGGCTGCCCATGGTGTTTAGGATGGGAGGATGTAATTCATGTATTGAGGGATTGTAGTGAAGCAAGAAAGGTATGGGATCATTTTTAAATTGGAGTAGAGAATTTTGCTCAATTTTTTACTGGGAATGTATTGGAATGGCTTGAACTCAACTTGAAAAGAAGTGCTATGTTGTTTGGGGAGATGGGTTGGCAGATGGTGTTTGGGGTTGTATTTGGTAGTCGGGTCTTTACCCCGGAACATCCTTTGGATGTTAATGGATGCATAAGAGCATGTCTGCTCTTCCTTAATGATTTGAAGACTCTTAAGAGTCGAGAGAGCAAGAAAGTGTTAGTGTAATATGCCCAAAAGCCAATCAATGGATGTTTATTTGTAATCATGTATACACATTAAGGTTATTCCAATAAATATCATTTATGAGATAAACGCTTGCACATATTTATAACCTTAGAATATTTATACAATCTTAAATGTCCCTAGTCGATTATTATTATGGATGGGTTGTAATAATAAATTAAGACTATGTTGAGAATTATATGAGATATGAATTCTACATACGGGTACAAGTTAGAGAACTTGTGGACTGGAACGACCCACATAAGAACGCTACATGGAACGTTATTTGATTGTCATTAGCGGTTCTTATATGTATTGTCCTTAGACCTGAGATCATCAAGATTCCCAGCATTTGAGTCGTATACTTTGATATTATTTCTAGTCATCCGTAACTGGGTGGTCTTAAGGGTAATCATTGGGTATATGATAAATGTGTAGTGGGTTTTGATTGATCAAGATGGGATTCGTCCAACCCATAACGGGTATATTATCAGTTGGGCCTTTTGATAGAGTTGGACTGTAAATGCATGGCCATGCTCGGATTATATGATATGGTGATATCATTAGTATCCGTTATACACAGTTAACTCGGGGATCAAGCAACTAAGATTAAACATATACGAGATTGACGTTTTCCATGTCTCGGTTTAATCTTGATAATGGGACGAAAGGACGATGACATGTTCCGAGGCATATAGAATCAGTACTGATCTTGTCGTTCGGGTAGCAATGATGTGTTGCTAGACGCCGCTCTTTGCTTATAATTGTAAAATGAGATTTTACAATTATTGCCGAACGTTACAAGTGCCTACAGGGTCACACACATAGAACCGTTGATTCGAGCAGGTGGTTGAACCATGGTTGGACCGTAGTGGGACCATAGTTGGACCGTGGTTGGACCAGGGTCGTTTTTGGGCTGGTTTGGTTCACTAATTGTCATAATTATTGAGCCAAACCTGGTGCCAAGTGATGTGTAATCCCATTAGCACTAGTGGAGACATGATTGGACAAAAGGCTAATCATGATGGCCAAGTGTGTTGGCCATTGTCTAACACTTTTGTGAGTGGGATTAGTGGGTGTGAATAATCTGATTAGTGTGTGCTCATTTTGATATAGCCATTAGATTTTTTCAGACTTGAGTGGTTTTTTAGTTTTGAAAAGAACACACTCACACCCATTCTTAGAGAAAGAAAGTAGAACACATCAAACACCACATAGCTCCCGGAAATCCGTAGCTAGCACCACGGTTTGGGAGTGCTCGGGTTGGAGATCGTGAGACGGTTTCCGACTGTGATCGATGGTTCGTGTGGATACCGTGGAGGAGCAAGATATCCTTCTTGCTCTAGCTGATTCGGTTCTTCAGTTAGGTGAAAGATCCTAACCGTTTCAGGTATGTTCATTTTTGTTGTTCGATTTAGTTGCTTCACTTGGATCCTCTAAGGTTTCTGGGTTTCCGCTGTGCATTTGTTGCCTTTAGATTGCCTATTTTGCGTGACTGGAAACTTACAGTGGTAGCGGTGCCTCTTGTGAAGTTCTAAACCGAATTTATGTGCATATGTTTGATATGTTCTGTAAATATACATGATATGTTCTATGTGATAAAGCATGATCATGATATATTGTTTTTCAATTATGTATTTGTGATATATATTTTGATGTTGGTTTGTGTCAAAAGTGTTTCGACAACAAGAACTTGATTGGTATGTGATATCAATCAAGGAGTAATTGGCAGTAAGTCGAAGGGGTTCGACAAAATGAAAATCGATCGTCGGTTTTCGGAAGGAACGATTGTCGTTCATGTGTAGCAGGGCCAGGACATCGATGTTCATCAGATGGACATCGATGTCCACATGAAATTAGCCTTGGCCGAGCCTACTGGACATCGAAGTTATGCGGCATAACATTGATGTTCCATGAAGGTTGGCCTTGGCAGAATCCCACGAACATCGATGTTCATGATTGAACATCGATGTCCAAGAGCCCCGTGAGCTTGGTTTGAGATTCCAGAGACCAATGGACATCGATGTTCATGACAGGCATCGATGTCCTTGTGTTCCAGAAGTCTCAAACATCGATGTTTAAAGGTTAGACATCAATGTTTAAAACTACTGCCAAGATTTTGGACCTTCGGAACTTTCCAACATCGATGTCCAAGAGTTGAACATCGATGTTCTTGAGTTCCAGAGGCTAATGGACCTTCGAAACTTTCCAACATTGATGTCCAAGAGTTGAACATCGATGTTCTTGAGTTCCAGAGGCCAATGAACCTTTGGAACTTTCCAACATCGATGTCCAGGAGTTGAACATCGATGTTCTTGAGCTCTGCCAAATAGTTTGGACTTCCAGAGCCTCAAGGACATCGTTGTTCATGACAGGACATCGATGTCCTAGAGTACCCGAGGCCTATGGACATCGATGTTCAGAAATGGACATCGTTGCCCTTGGGCATTACCAAGGTGTTGGGGAGAATCAGATTCTCAAAGACATCGATGTTCACTTATGGGCATCGATGTTTACATGTATTTTTGGTTTCCAAATTTACATAACATCAATATATGATTTGTTGATTATATGCATGTGATGTATGAACATATGTTGATGTAAATATTAAGTTCTTAGTTACCTTCCTGGATAAGCACTCATCATTGCTTAGATCAACACTTGGTAGGTTTTCCGAGAGCAAAGTGCCAATGTTTATCCTAGCAAGGTGCGACTGGATAATTGTAATATTTGAACTGCTTATTGTGGGTTTGGACTTAACTAGGTCATCTTAATAGGATTAAGGACTTAGAGGCAAGGAGTTGAGCAATGTCTATGAGATAGACAAGAACAAGTGTTGTTCACTCAACTATCCAAGAGTTACATGAGATGTAATTGACAAGAGTTGTCTACCTAAATAGCTATGATGTAGGCGATCAGCCAAAGCTGACTTATCTTGTAGTGAAATATGGATCTTGGCCTACTTATCATTGTTTTGATTCATAGTAGGAGCATCATTTAATAGAATTCCTTGTTAAATGATTTTGTATGCATGACTCTTATTTGTGTGAGTTGATCTTTGTTGTAGAATTTCCATGGCACAAAACACTAGCACAGTGTCGCTGCGATCTGTCCTTGAGAAGGAAAAGTTGAATGGGAATAACTTCCTAAAATGGTATCGCAACTTGAGGATAGTCCTCAAACAAGAAAAGAAGTTGTATGTCCTCGAAGGGCCTGTTCCGAATGAACCGGCCCCTAGTGCTCCAAGGGCAGAAAGGGATGCTTACAAGAAGCACCTTGATGATGCATTAGATGCAGCATGCCTTATGCTTGTTAACATGGACTCTGAGCTTCAGAAGCAACATGAGAACTTAGGTGCGTTCGATATGATCGAACACCTGAAAATGCTTTTTAAAGAGCAAGCAAGGCATGAGAGGTACGAGACCTCTAAGGCATTGTTCCAATACAAGATGGTTGAGTCATCACCCGTGAGACCTCATGTGCTCAAAATGATTGGATACATTGGGAGCCTTGAGGGTCTTAGTTTTCCTTTGCAGAAGGAGTTGGCTGTTGATCTAGTCCTGCAATCGTTGCCGGATAGTTACAGCCAATTTGTCATGAACTTCAATATGAATCATCTTGACAAATCATTGTCTGAGTTGCTTAACATGTTAGGAACAGTTGAGTAACAAATGAGGGCAAACAAATCCAACATTATGATGATTGGAAAAGGCAAATGAAAGGGTAAAGCAAAGTTTAACAAGAAGAAGAAATGTGAAAAAAAGTTTGGTGCATGTGCATCTTCTTGTTACCATGTGCTGAAACCCAAGGGTGGTATTGCAAAGGAAGGACATTGGTTCCATTGCAATAAACGGGGCCATCGAAAGCGCAACTGCCCTATTTACCTTGAAGAGGTGAAGAAAAGGAAGGGAAGTGAGACTTCCACTTCAGGTATTTTCGTTATAGAAGCTAATATCTCTATCTCTTCATCATGGGTATTAGATACCGGATGTGGTTCTCACATTTGTGTAAATGTGCAGGAACTAAGAAAGAGTAGGAGATTGGCAAAGGGTGAGACAGACCTACGCGTCGGAAATGGAGCAAGGGTTGCTGCATTAGCCGTAGGGACTTATTATCTATCTTTACCAAGTGGTTTGGCTTTGGAACTTGATGATTACTATTACGTACCTACTATAAGCAGGAATTTGATTTCTGTTTCTTGTCTGGACAAGAAAGGCTTTTCATTTGTAATAAAGAACAAATGTTGTTCTATTTATTTCAATGATATTTATTATGGTGGTGCATATTTGAGCAATGGTTTGTATGTACTAAACCTAGAAACCCCAATCTATAACGTTAATACGAAGAAGGTTAGAATGAACGATTCTAATGAAACCTACCTTTGGCATTGTCGTTTGGGCCATATAAACGAGACTCGTATTGCTAAACTCCATAAAGATGGAATTCTAGACTCATTTGATTTTGAATCATATGAGACATGTGAGCCATATTTATTAGGCAAAATGACAAAGGCTCCTTTTGCCGGTAAAGGTGAGAGAGCTTCGGACTTGTTAGGTCTAATACATTCTGATGTATGCGGACCTATGTCTACACTGGCTATAGGTGGTTTTCAATACTTCATTACATTTACTGATGATTACAGTAGTTATGGCTATGTGTATCTTATGAGACACAAGTCAGAATCCTTTGAAAAGTTTAAAAAGTTCAAGAATGAAGTACAGAATCAACTCGATAAAAGTATTAAAATGCTTCGATCTGATCGAGGAGGTGAATACTTAAGCCGAGAATTTCTTGATCATCTAAAGGAGTGAGGTATAGTATCACAGCTCACTCCACCTGGTACGCCTCAATGGAATGGTGTATCCGAAAGGAGGAATAGAACCTTATTAGACAAGCTGACCTTCCTTCTTCATTTTGGGAACATGCATTATTGAGTGCTCCATTTACACTTACCCGTGTTCCATCTAAATCGATTGAAAAGACACCATATGAGATATGGACTGGGAGGCGTCCCAATTTGTCTTTTATGAGAATTTGGGGTTGTGAGGCTTACGTGAGACGTGAAGCATCAGATAAACTCGGCCCTAAATCCGACAAGTGCCTCTTTATAGGATACCCTAAGGAAACTAAAGGGTATTATTTCTACAATCCCACCGAGCACAAAGTGTTTGTTGCTCGGACTGCTATTTTTCTAGAAAGAGAATTTATTTCTAGAAGAATTAGTGGGAGGAAAATAGAACTCGAAGAAGTTCGAGACATTGAGGCTGAAACGGAACAAGGACAGGAGCCACAAGATGTTGTGGATGAGAATCCTGTGCCTGTAACACATGGACCGCGTAGATCGGGTAGGACTCGGTACGAGCCTGAGAGATATGGATTTCTCATGACTCATACTGGGACAGTGATGCTCATAGAAGAGGATGAGCCCACTTCCTATCAGCAAGCCATCACGGGTCCGGACTCTAAGAAGTGTCTGGAAGCCATGAATTCGGAAATGGAATCCAAGTATCAAAACAAGGTATGGACCTTGGTTGATCCACCTGAAGGGGTAAAACCCATAGGGTGCAAGTGGGTCTTTACGAAAAAGACCGACATGGATGGTAATGTGATTACCTATAAAGGGCGATTGGTGGCGAAAGGTTTCAAGCAAGTTCATGGTATTGACTATGATGAAACTTTCTCGCCAGTTGCCATGGTTAAATCCATCTGGATTCTATTGGCTATAGAGGCATACTATGATTATGAGATATGGCAAATGGATGTCAAAACCGCTTTCCTTAACGGAAATCTTTTAGAGGATGTGTACATGACACAACTTGAAGGTTTTGTCGATCCAGAGAATGCCAATATGGTATGCAAGTTGCAGAGATCCATTTATGGATTGAAGCAAGCTTCTACGAGTTGGAATCTTCGTTTTAATGAAGTGATCAAAGAGTTTGGTTTCATTAAGAACGATGATGAACCATGTGTTTACAAGAAGGTTAGTGGGAGCATTATTGTTTTCTTGTTGTTGTATGTTGACGACATCCTGCTCATTGGGAATGATATTCCGACACTACAGTCTGTAAAGGCTTGGTTAGGGAAGAATTTCTCAATGAAGGACTTAGGAGAAGCAGCCTATGTGTTAGGCATAAAGATCTATAGAGATAGATCCAAAAGGCTTCTCGGGCTAAGTCAGAGTACGTATATTGACAAGGTGCTAAAGAGGTTTAGCATGCAAGATTCCAAGAAAGGATTCTTGCCCATGTCACATGGCGTATCTCTCTCTAAGAATCAATGTCCTAGTACATTGAAGGAGAGAGAGTGGATGAGTAAGATCCCTTATGCTTCGGCAATAGGATCTATCATGTATGCCATGTTATGTACTCGACCGGATGTTGCATATGTTTTGAGTGTCACAAGCAGAAATCAATCTGATCCCGGTGAGAGTCACTAGACAACGGTTAAGAACATCCTTAAGTACTTGAGAAGGACTAAGGATGCATTCCTAGTTTACGGAAGCGAGGATGAGCTTGTTGTAAAGGGTTACACAGATGCTAGCTTCCAAACCGATAGGGATGATTTTAGATCGCAGTCAGGTTATGTGTTTTGTCTTGGAGGTGGTGCTGTATGTTGGAAGAGTTCTAAGCAAGAGACAATTGCAGATTCTACAACCGAGGCTGAGTACATTGTTGCCTCAGATGCGGCAAAAGAGGCTGTTTGGATTAAGAAGTTCTTAACTGAACTTGGGGTGGTTCCTAGTATTGAGAGTCCAATTGAGCTCTATTGTGACAACAATGGGACAATCGCACAGGCTTAAGAAGCTAGATACCACCAGAGATCCAAACATATACTCCGACGCTATCATCTTATTAGAGAGATCATAGATAGAGGCGACGTCAGACTGTGCAGAGTTCCTTCAGAGAACAATGTAGCAGAACCTTTGACTAAGCCGCTCACACAGCAGAAGCATGATGGTCATTGCGCATCCAATGGTATTAGATACATGCCTGATTGGCTTTAGTGCAAGTGGGAGAATGTTAGCGTAATATGCCCAAAAGCCAATCAATGGATGTTTGTTTGTAATCATGTATACACATTAAGGTTATTCCAATAAATATTGTTTATGAGATAAACGCTTGCACATATTTACAACCCTAGAATATTTATATAATCTTAAATGTCCCTAGTCGATTATTATTATGGATGGGTTGTAATAATAAATTAAAACTAGCGTATGTTGAATATTATATGAGATATGAATTCTACATACGGGTACAAGTTAGAGAACTTGTGGACTGGACCGACCCACATAAGAACGCTACATGGAATGTTATATGATTGTCATTAGCGGTTCTTATATGTATTGTCCTTAGACCTGAGATCATCAAGGTTCCCAGCATATGAGTCGTATACTTTGATATTATTCCTAGTCATCCGTAACTGGGTGGTCTTAAGGGTAATCATTGGGTATATGATAAATGTGTAGTGGGTTTTGATTGATCAAGATGGGATTCGTCCAGCCCATAACGGGTATATTATCAGTTGGGCCTCTTGATAGAGTTGAACTGTAAATGCATGGCCATGCTCGTATTATATGATATGGTGATATCATTAGTATCCGTTATACACAGTTAACTCGGGGATCAAGAAATTAAGATTAAACATATACAAGATTGACGTTTTCCATGTCTCGGTTTAATCTTGATAATGGGACGAAAGGACGATGACATGTTCCGAGGCATATAGAATCAGTACTGATCTTGTCGTTCGGGTAACAATGATGTGTTGCTAGACGCCGCTCTTTGCTTATAATTGTAAAATGAGATTTTACAATTATTTCCGAATGTTACAAGTGCCTACAGGGTCACACACATAGAACCGTTGATTCGAGCAGGTGGTTGAACCATGATTAGACCGTGGTTGAACCGGCTTGTGGTTGGACCATGGTTGGACCAGGGTCGTTTTGGGCTGGTTTGGCTCACTAATTATCAGAATTATTGAGCCAAACCTAGTGCCAAGTGATGTGTAATCCCATTAGCACTAGTGGAGACATGATTGGACAAAAGGCTAATCATGATGGCCAAGTGTGTTGGCCATTGTCTAACACTTTTGTGAGTGGGATTAGTGGGTGTGAATAATCTGATTAATGTGTGCTCATTTTGATATAGCCACTAGATTTTTCAGACTTGAGTGGTTTTTCAGTTTTGAAAAGAACACACTCACACCCATTCTTTGAGAAAGAAAGTAGAACACATCAAACACCACATAGCTCCCGGAAATCCGTAGCTAGCACCACGGTTCGGGAGTGCTCGGGTTGGAGATGGTGAGACGGTTTCCGGCTGTGATCGACGGTTCTTGTGGATACCGTAGAGGAGCAGGATATCCTTCTTGCTCTAGCTGATTCGGTTCTTCAGTTAGGTGAAAGATCCTAACCGTTTCAGGTATGTTCATTTTTATTGTTCGATTTAGTTGCTTCACTTGGATCCTCCAAGGTTTCTGGGTTTCCGCTGTGCATTTGTTGCCTTTAGATTGCCTATTTTGCATGACCGGAAACTTACAGAAAGGTCTCTCAAGGGTGGAGAGATGGATTGCTTGGCAACCTCCGAAGCATATTTGGGTCAAGTTAAACACTGATGGGGGTAGTAAAGGGAACCCGGGGTATGCAGGTATTGGTGGTGTGTTTCGGGATGAGGATGGACGGTTGGTTCAAGGATTTTCAGGGGGAATTGGGTGGTGTAATGCAATTCGTGCTGAGCTTTGCGCAGTAAAAGTGGGGTTAGAATTGGCTTGGTTGGCAGGAATGAGAAAAGTAGAATTGGAGCTTGACTCGGCTACTGCAGTGGCACTGATTTTGAAGGAGCCGTCATATAACAATAAGGTAAGTGTTTTATGAAGCAGAATCAAAGTGCTATTGGATAGAGATTGGGACGTGAATATTTCACATATTTATAGAGAAGCAAACTCTTGTGCTGACTTTTATGCAAATAAAGGCATAGGTATGATAGGAATAGTGGAGACATACATGGAAAGTTATTATGTTGTGAACTCTCTGTTATTTAGAGACTTAATAGGGGTCAATGGTTCCCGAGTTGTAAATACAGGTTATTGAATGGATGGCTTTAAGCCCCTATTTTAACAAAAAAAATAGGAAAAATTATATTCAAAAAATCGTACCTCAAATTCCAATTTGCACTGGCGCTTTCTCATTTCTTCATTAAAGTCCATAAAAGCAGGATAGCTCTCACGTTCATTTACCGGCATGCAAGATTCAAAGGGAGCTTCTGCTTCCTGAAATAGAACAAGGTGTACTAAATTTCCCCATCTCGAGGAAATAAGAAGAAAAAGAACCATAGAAATTTCTAGGAAAAGATATTCTAAACTAGAATTCTCTGAAATTGTTCCCTTTTGCAAGCGAAATTAGGGAAAAAAGAAGAAGAAAAACAACACGGAATATGCCTTTGAAACCACACATTCAACGGATGGAAGTGACAACTATGGTCAACGATAGCAGGAAACCTGATGCAGTTGAAATGAATGAAGTACTCGCACTCCAGGCACTGGTAGTAGGATTTTACATAGAGCTTGTTGCATGCACTACATGGCAGGTCATCAGTTAGCGAGAGATCACTTTTTTCTTCATCTTCAGTTAGCGGTACGTCACTTTCTTCTTCTTCATCTTCTTCTTCTTCGTCATCACTTTTTTCTTCTGCATCTTCATCTTCCCCATCATCACTTTCTTCTTTATCCTCATCTTCATCTCGTCGGTCATCACTTTCTTCATATGTATCTGTTGAAGCATGATTACTTGCTTCAATATCTAGAGAATTCTAGTCTAGAAAAAGTCTAAGAGCATTAGCATAAAGTTAAGATTTTTATGTAAACAATTAATGACTATCTAGAAAAATCTTAGTGCAGTAAATAGAAATCAGAAAAAAATTTAAGATATTTTGGAATGTTAAGTCGGTTGTACATCTATAAATACAATCATGTAATGCAAGTGTGGAGTGCTTTCCTCAATAACCAAAAACGTGTGAGTTGCTCCTCTGTTTCTTCAAGTCCTCTGTTTTCCTATGTCAAGTTCTTAGTCCTTCCTTACTTTGCAAAACTAAATACTCACACAAACATTTTCTCATATACACCATTTCCTTAATTTTTCCTTTCAATTGGTAGCGGAGCCCCCTTGTTCTTAAGGGACCATAAACCCAATATCTATATTCTCTCCCAAAACACAAAAAAAAATCAGCCTTTACTATATCTTAAAAATCCCAACATTCCATTCTGTAAATGATATCAAGAAACTTCACAGTACCCACACCACCTGTGTTCGCAGGTGAAAATTTCCAAACTTCGGCTGTGAAGATGAAGGCTTATCTCCAAGCTTATGGCTTATGAGAGGTGGTTGATGTTGGTGTAAATCCAACCCCACTCTCGGAACAAGCCACTATAATCAAATTAAGCAACACAACGAAGAAATTGCAAAAGGTTATCAAGCTTTATCTACAATTTTTTCGTTGGTGTCCGAAGAAATTTTTACAAGAATTATGGCTTGTCAAACTGCCAAAGAAGCTTGCGATAAGTTGAAGGTGGAGTTTTTGGGAAGCCAAAAATCAAGGCAGATGCAGGTCCTCATTCTCAGACGCGAATTTGAGTTTTTGAGGATGGAGGAGGCTGAGTCACTCAAAGAATTTTCTGATAGGTTGATGAAAATTGTCAACCAAATCAGACTTTTGGGAGAAGATCTTCCAGACATGAGGGTAGCTGAGAAGGTGTTGGTGAGTCTTCCAGAGAGATTTGAATAAAAAATCTCCTCATTGGAAGAATCTAAAGATCTGTCTGAAATAACTTTGCAAGAGCTTGTTCACTCTTTACAAGCTCAAGAGCAAAGGAGAGCACTCATGCAAGGAATTCAAGCAGAGGGAGCTATGAATGTTAAACATAAAAGCAACCATCAGTGCAACACCAACAGTCAAAAGCAAGCTGGAGAGAAGTAGGGAAAGCAGAAAAAGTATAATGGCAACACCAAATTTGGTCAGAAAAAACAATTTCCAGCTTGTACTTTCTGCAAGAAAACAAATCATTCGGAGAAGTACTGTTGGTTCAGACCTGATGCACAATGCTAAAATTCCAAAAAAGACAGGCCATGTTGATAAAGTATGACAGCTTAAGAAGCAGCAGCAGGATCAGCAGGCTCAACGTGTTGAAAACCAGCAAGATGAAGCACGAGAAGAACAACTATTTGTTGCATCATGATATACAACAGCAAGAAGCAGTGATTGGCTCATTGACAGTGGCTGCACACACCACATGACTCACAAAATTGATGCTTTTTCAGACTTGGACGAGTCTTATCTCTCGAAGGTAAGGATTGGGAATGGAGAATACATCGATGTCAAAGGTAAAGGTACTGTTGCAGTTGAGACATCATCAGGTACCAAATTTATTTTTGAAGTTTTATATGTTCCCAAGCTTGATCAGAATTTATTAAGTGTGGGCCAATTACTAGAGAAAAACTATTCATTGATATTCAAAGATAATGCATGCACTATATATGATGATGCAAACAACAAGATATTTCCTGTTGGCATAAAGGACAAAAGTTTCTCTTTAAATTTGAGGAACAATAATGCTCATTCATATGCCAACACAATTGATATGACCTCTCTTTGGCATAAAAGGTTAGGTCATGTCAATTGTACTTCTTTGAAAAATCTTCATACTAAGGAATTAGTGCATAATATGCCTGCTATTGGAGAATGCTCAGTTGTTTGTGAGGTCTATCAACAGGGGAAGCAATCAAAATTGCCATTTCCGGTCAATAATGTCTGGAGAGCCTCAGAAAAACTACGATTAGTCCATACAGATGTTTATGGACCAATGAAAGTACCTTCTTTAGGAGGCTGCATGTACTTTATTCTCTTTATAGATGATTTTTCAAGAATGTGTTGGGTTTATTTCTTAAAACAAAAATTTGAGGTGTTTCAAAAATTTAAAGCTTTGGTAGAAAATCAGAGTGGCTGCTTTATAAAGGCCCAAAGGTCAGAAATTGGGACCGAATACACTTCAAAAAATTTTAACAAGTTTTGTGAAGAAACTGGCATCTCTCATCAGCTCACCGTAAGTTATACTCCACAGCAAAATGGAGTTAGTGAAAGAAAAAAATAGAACAGTCATGGAGATGGCTAGGTGTCTCTTATTTGAGAAACAGATGCCTAAGAGCTTTTGGGCAGAGGCAGTGAATACTGCTGTTTATATTCAAAATAGGCTGCCTACAAAAGCTCTAGACAATAAAACTCCATTTGAGGCTTGGAACGAATTTAAACCATCTGTGGAGCACTTGCGGGTGTTTGGATGTGTATGTTACACATACATACCTGATGTTAAGAGGGACAAGCTCGAGCATAAGGCTGAAGTTGGAATCTTTGTGGGATATAGCTCTTGCTAAAGGGTACAGAGTTTATAATCCCAAAACTGGGAAGGTTATTGTTAGTAGAAATGTTAAGTTTGATGAAAATACTTCTTATATTCAAAATAGGCTGCCTACAAAAACTCTAGACAATAAAACTCCATTTGAGGCTTGGAACAGATTTAAACCATCTGTGGAGCACTTGCGGGTGTTTTGTTGTGTATGTTATACATACATACCTAATGTTAAGAGGGACAAGCTCGAGCATAAGGCTGAAGTTGGAATCTTTGTGGGATATAGCTCTGTTGCTAAAGGGTACAGAGTTTAAAATCCCAAAACTGAGAAGGTTATTGTTAGTAGAAATGTTAAGTTTGATGAAAATGCATCTTGCAATTTCCAAAATTCCAAGGATGATCATCAACCTTCTCAAGTCTTGTCTCAGCAAATAAATCAAGATGATGGTGAGCCTCAAGAAGTAGAAGAGGAGGAAGAAGAATCAGTTAGAGGCACTAGAACCCATGCGGATATATATCAGAGATGTAATGTTGCTGTTCTAGAGCCTACAACATATGAAGAAGCAAGCAAAATTACTGGATGGAGAGATGCTATGCAGGAGGAGATAAATATGATAGAAAAGAATCAGAGTTGGTATTTGGTTGATAGGCCAAGTCGTAAAAATGTCATTGGAGTTAAATAGGTTTATAAAACCAAGCTGAATGCAGATGGTTCTGTGAATAAGCTGAAGGCTAGGTTGGTTGTGAAGGGCTACTCTCAGCAGTTTGGAATAGACTTTACCGAAGGCATGATACAATTAGGCTTTTACTAGCCTTGGCTGCCCAAAAAGGCTGGAAAATCTTCCAATTAGATGTAAAATCAGCCTTTCTTAATGGATTTCTTGATGAAGACATTTATGTTGAGCAACCTCAAGGTTTCATTGTCAAAGGCAGTGAAGATAAAGTCTACCTCCTAAAAAAGGCTCTATATGGCCTGAAACAAGCTCATAGAGCCTGGTACACAAGGTTAGATGAGTATCTAATCTAATTGGGCTTTCAAATGAGCAAAAATGGAGCCACTCTATATGTGAAAACAACAAAGTCAGATTTGCTGATTGTGTCCTTGTATGTGGATGACTTGCTAGTCACAAGAAATAATCCAAAGCTTGTGAAATAATTCAAAATGGAGATGAGCAGAGTATTTGAGATGACTGATTTGGGAGAAATGACATATTTTATTGGCATGGAAATATGTCAGACCGAAGGAGGAGTCTTCATAAGCCAGAGGAAGTATGCATTGGAGATTCTAAAGAAGTTCAAGATGCTGGATTGCAAGCCAGTCAGTACACCTTTGGCTTTGAACGAGAAGCTAACCAAGGAAGATGGTTTTGAAAAGGCCGATGCTTCTCAATACAGAAGTTTAATAGGCTGCCTCCTATACCTCACAGCAACCCGACCTGATATTACGTTCGCTGCTAGTTTATTTTCCAGATTCATGCATGCTCCTAGTGAGTTACACTTCAAGGCAGCAAAACGGGTGCTAAGATATATCAAACGCACTGCTGACTGCTGATTTTGGTGTTTGGTTTCAGCAGAAGCAAGAGATTAAACTTCATGGATTTTCTGATAGTGACTAGGCTGGTTCTCAAGACGATATGAAAAGCACATTAGGGTATTTGTTCACCCTTGGTACTGTTGTTTTCTCTTGGAATTCCAGGAAACAAGATATTATTGCTCAGTCCACCGCAGAAGCAGAATATATAGCAGCTGTTGCTGCTGTCAACCAAGCAATTTGGTTAAGAAAAATGTTGCATGATCTCATAGAAGATCAAGAAGAAGCTACTGAAATTATGGTAGACAATCAATCTGCAATAGCAATATCCAAAAATCCAGTGTTTCATGGCAGGACAAAGCATATGAAGATCAAGTTTCACTTCATTAGGGAAGTGCAGCAAGCCAATGAAGTTAGTCTTGTCCATTGCAATTCTGAAGAAATTCTGGCTGATATTTTGACTAAGGCATTACCCAAAAAAAGATTTGAGAAGCTCAGAGATGCTTTAGGAATTTGTAGCAAGAAATCAAGAAGGAGTGTTGAAGCATGATTACTTGCTTCAATATCTAGAGAATTCTAGTCTAGAAAAAATTTAAGAGCATTAGCATAAAGTTAAGATTTTTATGTAAACAATTAATGACTATCTAGAAAAATCTTAGTGCACTAAATAAAGATCAGGAAAAAAGTTAAGATATTTTGGAGTGCAAGTGTGGAGTGCCTTCCTCAATAACCAAAAACGTGTGAGTTGCTCCTCTATTTCTTGAAGTCCTATGTTTTCCTATGTCAAGTTCTTAGTCCTTCCTTATTTTGTAAAACTAACTACTCACACAAACATTTTCTCAAATACACCATTTCCTTAATTTTTTCCTTCAGTATCTTCTTCAGCATCTTCCCTATCTTCACTTTCTGCATCTTCACTATCTTCTTGATGATCATTGTTCTCTATATCTTCTTATGGAAAATCTTAGGACGTAGCAGAGACTATGGTTGTGGCACTCATGCTTTACAGGAGATGAGAAAAAGGTTTTATGAGCGCAGTCCATGTGGAGAGCAAGCCCGCAAGGCAAACACTGATAAAGTGGTCATCCGGAAAAGGGATATCTGCAGACCTTACACTTAGACCAAAATTAGGTTCTTCCGAATTTGTAAGATGGACACGTAGTGTGTGCTCCGGATGATAGGGATGTTGTATCTCCTGGGGAAATTCTACACAAGAGACATGCAGACGGGTCTTGCACTCCTAAAGGCACCCGTAGATAAGATCACCTGTAACTGAACCAGAACAGATGGTACATACGGCTTTCAATCTATTATAGAAAAACCTGAGACTGTGTGGGTCTAAGAAATGCTGAATCGTGGGGGATTCGGGCCTCTAGCCATGGCTCTCCTTTAACGAAAAAGCACATTGGGCATCAAGCTTGAAAGTTCTCCTCCTTAGGATGGAAGACAAAGGAAGGGTAGGTAGAATTGCACCCGTCAAACACGTAGACGCTGGAGGAAAAATTATTGTCAGAAAGCTGGAGAGGGTGATGAGGGTGAAGAGGGCGAAGCAGTTGCTGATTCTCTGATAAGCCAAAGCATGATTCATTGATGATGAATAGGCCGGATCCTGAATAGTTTTCTCGCACTTGGAGCAATGATAAGTGCTCTTGCGCCTTTCTGGTCGCGGATTCCACAGCCACTTGGATACTAGGCTAAGTTTCATGTCGTGGTCGTAGCCATAGTGGGACCAATGTTTTGATCCCCATTTTCTGTTGCAGAGAGCGAGAGCCAGCTGATCAGTGCGGAAATATTCACCATTCCTAAAAGTAAAACTTTTAGACTGTTTCAATCAATACAACTGAGAATTGCTCCCCCCAACAAATACTATATTACAGGGATTTGGGACATTAAACTAGCCTACCTAGCTAGGTAGCTAGTATAGTATGTCCAACCAGCTGGCTAATTTTTGATTATGTATTCTAGTTTTCCAAGTCAACAGATCCAACAAATTGATCATCATTTTAAATAAACAAGTGATTTATTTGAAGTAATTTTTCGTGTTTCACAAAGATTATGAAAGAAATAGCGTAGTTTATTGTTGGTATATTTTTTACTTGGTTGGTAATATGGCGTTTGCAAGCTCTTACATGTATAAGAAGTCTTATGATGCCGTGACAACCCGACACGAATCTGATATCAAATTAGGAGGTATAGATTATAAATTTTAAACCCGTTTAGTTAAAGGGTTTGACCTGATATGATATGAAATCATGTTGCCCCTAACCTCCAAGTTGTTCACAACCCAATGCTTTTCCTTATTTTTGTTGTTTTTATAATTTTGAGCATGAACTAAACAACCCTCACAGGTTGAAGGGGTGTATTATATTCTGATTTTTATATAATAAATTGATCATTTTATGTTCTTAACTCGTTTTCTTGTTTTGGTTGTTTCACACTTGATACATCTTTGAGTTCTGGCAAAACCCTTGCATGATGATAGGTAGCTAGGTGAAAGACCGAAAGGAGAAGCCATAGTTACTGGACCAACAACAACCACCTTAACCCTTAGTATTCGAGAGAAGCTAGGAGTTAATTGAGGAACTAGCCTCAACACTATTCTTAATCCCCTAGATTTGACTGATGCGAAAGCATTAGGATGAGTGAGAATCTGAGGAGGCACCTATGAGCGAAAGCAAATTGAAGCAGTATAGGTTGAGAGCACCTGCAAGAACAAATCTTTATTTCTTGGCTTCACGCAGGCCACAGGCTTAGTCACAGGCTCAGCCTGTGGCAGCGTAGTCAAGTAGATAATATAATATTCTTCTTGATTGATTGCTCACAACCCCTTTTTACCAATTGGCAACTAGGTAAAGGACAGAGTGGTGAAGCCTTAGTTGTTAGACCAATAGCAGTCAACCTTCACTCCCTACCCATTCGAGAGAAGATAAAATGTGAATGTGGGAAAACATGTAAGTGAATGTCTATACTTAGTGTCAGGGGTAGATGGAAGCTTAGTGAACTATCAATAAGATCGAAAGTCGTTGATAGTATACTAGGTTGGGAGCCCCTTGAAGACATTTTATTAAAACACTGGCCGTCAACAGGCTCGGCCTGTTGCGGCGCTTTAGAGCAATTTAAAGCGTAAAACAGCACATGTGAACATCGGATACCTAAGTTTTCACCTAATCTGATCTCCTCCTACTTCGACACTTCTGTTACTTTTATTTGATTGCTTAGTTTACATTTCAATTAGCTTTGATCCCAAATTCACTTTTTCTTGTTGGTCTAATCCTAATTTATCTATTTGAAGGTAACAGGCTCAACCCAGTCCCTGTGGATACGACCTTGATAGTACTACAACAACCTTGTGCACTTCCAGGATCCATTACAGACAGTAGTCATCAATCTTCAAGTTACCGACGCAATGGAGAAGCTTAAAAACAACAACTATAGTACATGGTTAGCTTGCATGATGTCCTACTTGAAAGGACAAGACCCACGGGAAGTGTTTAATGGTACCGAGGAAGCACAACCAAGAGATACAAATGGAGCGCTGCGGAAATGGAAAATCAAAGTGGCCAAGAAAGTGTTCGCTTTGAAGACAACCGTAGGAAGGGAAATGCTGCAATGCATACAGAAAGCTAAAACTCCAAAAGACGCTTAGGATACACTTGTCAATCGGTTCTCTAAAAAGAATGATACGAAGCTTCTAGTTTTAGAGAACGAGTTGTTGTTAGTGACACAAGGCAAAATGACAATAGCATTATACTTTCGCAAAGTGAAGTTCCTGTGTCGTGAGGTTTCGGAATTGGATCCAGAAGCTTCTATCGACAATTCCAGGATGAAACAAATTCTTAACCATGGTTTAAGGCCAGATTTTAGAAGCTTTGGTGTTGTTGTTCAAGGTTGGCCAACACAGCCAACATTTGAGGAATTTGAAAATTTACGTATACTAGCCAGTTAAGAAAACTTAGCTAAGCAAATGGGAGGAGTCTCACGAAAGAATAAAGAAGATGCATTCTATACAAATAAAAGCAAGTGGAATTCCAAACAGCGTGATGGTGATGGATCCAAGAAGAATGGTGACAAGTTTAAAAGTCATCATGGTGAGACGAGCACTCCTATAACTATTGAAGTGGAAGGAGGTTCGAAGGGAAGTGTTAAAATTGTAACAAGATGGGACACATGGTGAAAGACTGTTGGTCTAAGAAAAAAATCATGGAGCACAATGTTGCCACACTCAGAGATGAAGAAGAATGGGATATTGAAGTATTGTTTACTGTAGAAGACGAAGAATTTGCATTTACGACGACAACACATAATCAAGTCGATTATGAGAATGACTGGATTGTTGATTCAGATTATTCAAACCATATGACAAGTGACAAAGCAAAGCTGTAGGATTTTTTAGAATACACAAGCAGTCGTGTGGTGGTGATAGCAAACAACTCCAAGTTACCGATAACCCATGTTGGTAACACAACTGTTTCTCCCCTATGTGGTGATGTTAAAGTGCCACTCCAAAATGTCTATCATGTATCGGGCGTGAAGAAAAATCTCCGATCGGTATCACAGTTAACATCTTCTGGTCAGTTTTTCCTATTTGGCCAACAAGATGTTAAGGTATATCGAGACCTGGAGGTGACAAAAGATCCAGTGATGAAAGGATGAAGATTGGAGTTAGTCTACGTGGTGTCTGCAGAAATGGCATATGTAGACAAGGGAAGGAGAAATGAAACAACAGAGTTGTGGCATATGTGGCTGAGTCACGTTAGCTATTCTAAGCTAGACGTCATGATACGAAAGTCAATGCTGAAAGGGCTTCCATAACTTGAAGTCAGAAAGGGCGTTTTATGTGCAGGCTGTTAATATGGGAAAGGACACCAGTTGTCGTATGAAGATTTAAAGTTCGGAGTAAAGGAACCGTTAGAGTTGGTTCATTTTGATGTTTTTGGACCTGTGAAGCGATCCTTGATCAATGGGATGAGCTATATGGTGACCTTCATTGATGATTACTCAAGACATGTTTGGGTTCATTTAATGAAGAAAAAGTCAGAAACACTTTCAAAGTTTAAAGAGTTCAAGGAGATGGTCGAAGCAGAGTTGAGCAGCAAGATTCGTTGTCTTCGTACTGACAATGGGGGAGAGTATAACTAAAAGGAGTTTTCAAACTTCCTTCAAGGGTGTCAAGTGTGCCATCAATTTACATGTGCAAAAACTCCACAACGGAATAGTGATGCAAAAATGAAGAACAGACAACGGGCCGAAGTCTGTCGAAGTATGCTTCACGCTAAAAATATTCCTACACATTTTCTGGTAGAAGCAATGAAAGCTGCAACTTTTGTAATCAATCGACTTCCTCAACAAAGGTTGGATTTTCTCTCACAATTCAAGAAGTTACGAACTAAGAAGCCTATTTTTAGCTACTTTCGAGTGTTTGGTTGTGTCCGTTATGTATATGTACCCAATCATTTACATAGCAAGAAGGACAAGAAGGCTGTAAGGTGTATCTTTGTAGGAAACAACAGTCAGAGAAAAGGATGGATGATGTGATCCAACTACTAGGAAAAATTTTACATCCCAAAATTTAGTGTTCGATGAGGCATCTACATAGTAGTCTTCAAACAAGGCATTGCTGCCAGATTCAGATATTCTGCAACAGACAATGAAGTCTTTGCTGGCTCAGCTAAGTTTAGGAGAAGCTAAAGTTTTGAAAGATATTGAAGATGGTGTAGCTGTAGCTCAAAGTCCATGGCGAACAGCTGTGCACCAAAAGACCAAATGAATAAGTTAGGCGAGCCAAGTGGAGAAGGTGAGTCAAGTACAGCTGAAACACCAACTCATCCGAGGAATCGATAAGAGCTAAAAAGTCGAATCCAAAATAAGCTAATTTTGTTTTTGTAGAAGATGTGAAAGAATTTGAGACTTTTGAAGAAGCGTCTCTAAGTCCTAAGTGGAAAGGGTATGCCAATGCTAACATCGTAGAAGATGTGGAAGACCTGGAGGCATTTGAAGAAGTATTCAGCGCTTTGGTCATCAACTTGGCATGTTGGAAAGAGCCAGATTTAGCGTTGAGGGGGATTGTTAAATAATCAACACCTGGTCAAGTTAGTTTGGGTAGTTTCCTAGTCTAAAGGGAAGTGGATTTGTGTTATCCACTTTACCTAGTCTAAAGGAAAATGGGTCTGTTCATGTACCTAGTCTTTAGTTTGTTATCAAGTCTTTAGGAAGTGTTAGTGGGTTTCCTATTTTCCAGGTTAGTAGGTAGTTAAATGATAGTTTGTAAGCCTATATAAAGGTATGGCTATAATTCCATAATTTATCCAATTTGAGAGTGTATTCATTTGGATTCCAATTCTAGGCATTAAGAATTTCTCTTATGTGAGTTTTTTTAGAGAGTATTTTCTCTATTTTTATTAGTTTCTGTGAATTTTTTTTTCCTTAACTCAGGTTTTACAGCCTGCCTGTGTAAGTGAGTTTTTCTCAATTTCAACACAATCTACTTGTATAACGAGATTGGTAGTGTGGAAGATTAGTGCTCAGTGTTGCGCATTGTTCAACAGTTTCTTCCGATTAAATATTTAGGCTTGCCTCTTGAAGCCAACATAAAGCATGCCTCTGCTTGGCAATTAGTAATCGACAACTTCAACTCTTAATTGGCTCCGTGAAAAGGAAAATATCTATCCATAGGTGGGCGTGTCACTATGATCAAATCGGTTTTGAGCAGTCTTCCTTTGTGTTTTTTGTCTACGTTGCGCATGCCTGTTCCCGTTCGTCAAGATTCCTCTGTGGCAGAGTATGTTGGGGATGTAGGCGAGAAGGATAATATAAGACCATGGGCGGAGGGAGGGGGGGCCATGTCCCTCCGTAAAATTTGGGAAATGACTAAGGGTACAATAGTAATTTCGCATTTTATTTTGTAAAAATTAAAAATATTTTTAATTTATCACTTCTTTAAACTAAAATTATTTATTATTGTCCAAATCTTTATTTGAGCATCCCAAGATTACCATGAGCATTTTGGAATAATTAAAGCATTGATGACTTACCATTATTTTATATGCATAACTTACATATTTAATATTGTTTAATTTTTAAAATTTATTTAACCACTAGATAATACGATATCTCAATAAATAGGGATCAAGTCTAGAGAAACATTGTTAATAACTTTATAGTAGATTTTGTATAACACTTTTTTTCAAATCATCATATTTTTTATTGAAAATTTAAATTAAAAAACTAATTATCTAATTAAATTCTGGCTGAAAACATATTATATTATTATTTTTATTTTTGTGAAATATTTTAATAACTTTAAATTTAATTTCAGAAATACTTTACTAATAAAATTTGATATATATTTTTTTTGCCCACGCTTTAATTATTTCATACATTTGTGCAATATCAATTAAAAATTCATGGCTAACAATTAATGATTAACCTTTACAACTATGATTTAGAATATAATTTTTTTATTCTAATTCTAGCATTTTATATCATAATTTTTTATTTAATTAAATTCTAAAATTATATTTTATTATATTTAAAGAATTATAATATATATTTTTTATATATACACTCGATTAATATCAAAAAAAAAAATTGAATATAAACTTGGCCCCCCCTACTCATAAATCCTGGATCCGCCCGGATGGTCTCACAAATGGCGTAGACCTTTGCTTGAGTGGGAACACGAAGATGTTTGTAGGCTAGCCGGTACTATTTCGCATATTTGGCTTTATCCAGCTATGGGGGACAGAAGAATCTGGTGCAACAATATTACTAGTATCTATGATGTTAAGGATGGAAGAGCATTCATTTATAGCTAGAAGGGTATGGTGCGATCCACTCCCCTGCCTTGGTTGTGTATCTCCCACTTCAAAGTTAAGTGTTGGATTTGGCTCGCTCTTCACTACGGTATACCTACGAGAGATGTTCTTCGTAAACGAGGAATTGTGTCTCTAGCCAATTCTCTTTGTCCTTTCTGTTCGTGTTGGAGTCTAGAGAGCATCTCCTACTGATCTGCTCCTTCTCATGTCGTGTGTGGTCTCGGATTTGCCGGTGGTGTGGTGTGTTATGTTGCCCCCCAAAACGGTTCGTGATTTCTTATTGCAATGGGCATATTTGTCTCCTTTTTCTTCTGGTAGATCCTTGTGCGTTTCTATCACTTACGCTTCCTTATGGGCTCTTTGGCTTGAGCGAAATAGGAAGACCTTCAAGATTAGCTGATTTTATATTAGCTCACGCAATATCCTGGATCAAGGCCTCGTATCCTCAATTCCCTTTCGGTGCTTCTTTTGTTATGTTAAATGTTGAACCGATCAGGTCTTGGATAGGGGTCCGTCGGAATTTCTTATGTTTAGCTTTGTAGTTTCTTGCGCTATGTTTGTCTTTTAGAGTTGTTTTGCGCTATATAGGTGTTGATGTACATATCCTGCGTCTTATGCGACCTGGGTCCTGGATGTTTAGTTTACTACAGTTCATTCAACTGCTGTAGTTAGTGCACCCTCTTCTTATTATAAGTTTGTATTTTTATTGCTGTACTAGTATTTTTTGCACGTGCGATGCACATGATACAATTTGATTATTTTAAAAAATAGTTTTACCGTAACAAAAAAGTTAATCAGGTGAAAATTTCAAGTTACAATAAATAAGTTTGTAGATTAAGTAAAAAATAGTTAATACAATAATTTTCTTGAAGCCGGGAAAGTAAAGTTTCTCTAATAGCAACAATCCATAGTCTTTTTCGAGTATAACTTTTTTAGGAATTGGTTGCGATTAACTTTTCAATTTCTTTCTTTCCTATGTCCAATTATCATTTTCGCCTCGTCAAATAACGTTGTTGATGAATCTGATACTTCAAGTCTTAACGTATACCTTTGAGATACTAAATAGATAAGAAATAATTTTTATTAATAATTTAAATGTTTAGACACGATAAATATTTTTTCCAATCCTTACTATGCTCAAAACTTAATTTGTATCCATCATATTTATATTATTTTTCTCTTTCACATCTAGTATTTTGGTTAATCTAAAACAAATATTATTTTGAGAGTATAAAACTTAATATTAATAAAAAGTACTTATGTTTTGTATTTCTCATTGTGGCATCTTTTATCCTTTATGTGTTCAGATCATTGTGTAATTTGAATGTTTTTTTTTTTGTCGTCTTTCAAGCCTGTTAATGAATATTTATTTTGTCAATGTCGATTTTAACTGAAATTGATATTATAGTTAACACTCTTGAATATGAATAGCTTCTTGTATTTTTAGATTTATCATGATAGTTTTGCTATATGTCCGATGAAGTTACTTTCTTACAAACTTAAATGGATAGCCTTCAGTTTCAGTTTCAAGTGGAGAAACATGTATTTTCTGTAGGAAAATATTTTTTAAAGCATGTTGGCCCATAATGATTTCAGCATGTATTATTACATTTTGGTGAAATCCTTTGCAAACCATTCTAGTACCATCGTAAAGTCTATTTGGTGGATCGAGATTCCTTAATAAAATGATTAGAAAATTGATTTTAAGCACCAAATTATAGGGTGAGAGTCCACTTGGAGTTATAGTATTGAAAAATTCTTCTTAGTAGCAAGTTTTTGTGTCCTCGATAGCCTCATCAAAATTTTTAAATGCCATGTTGTCCTTGAAAAATTACTGATTAACTTTTCATTTAATTTGTACACATATTATTTCTTGTAGTAAGAATTGCTCTCTCAGTCATGTAAGCAATTGATTTTTAATTATATTCGAGGCGAGGGTATATGTTTTTTATCAAATGATCAATTTTTTTATTAATGTCTATTTTGTAGGGTATTGAAAAGAAGCCATATCTCCATTTTTTATCCGTTGTAAACGTGGACTAAATTTCTCATAAGGTTTTCCCCTCATGTTGATTGTTAACCTATACCATTCTATCCCATAAGTAAGATTTGGCTAAAATTTCTACAGTTTCTCGTCTTGTATCTCTTAAAACTACATACAATACTTGTCTAAAATCACCACCGAATACAACAACTATTCCACCAAAAGATTCTTAGCTATTCATTATAACATGAAGTGTCTGATCAATTGTTTCTATAGCAAATTATTTTGTTGTTGGTGCTTCATCTCACACAATAAGTCTTGCAATTCTCATAATTCGGTAGTTGGATATTGCTTTGACATCTTACACAAAAGTCGTTTCATTGGTGATGATTAGTATATCAAAATGTGAGTAAGTAGTTCGTCCACCAGGCATAATTGTCGCTGTGACACCTCATGTTGCAGTTGCAAGTGCTATCATCCCTCTAGGTTTGACAATGACAACTAGTGCACAATATAAAAATTTAGTATTATATTTTAAAAATCACATAGTATAATTAATCATTATTTCGAGAAGAATTTATATATAATGAAGACAAAAAAATTATAATCTAGACAAATGGATATACATTATGCAGAATTAGTTTATATGGTGGAATAATAATGTATAAATCAATTATTATTAATAATATTTTTTATTCCTTTGATATTCTAAATTACATAATTTAAATTATTAAATTATATTATTAATGAAGAAAATTATTAAATTATATTATTATTTTTCATTATTATTTCTTTTCATGGTCATTGTTCTTTTTTTATATAACTATTCGACTGTACTTCAATTTTTCTTCTTCATAGTTCTTATTGACAGTAAAATACAAACACATCAATTATGAATTCGTATGACAATTCGTATTATTGGTTCTCGTAAAAGTTTTTTTTTTAAACCTCACCTTGAAGGCAACATGATGATGATCGGACTTACTGATCAATTGAATAGCGCAAGAGCTTTGTTTCTTCGAAGTCAACTACAACAACCCAAAAAAAATCGTAATCGTGCAGTGTATTCATGTATGTTTCCTTTGTACCTAAAGGAAATATGTTGGAAGAAAATGATAAAATTGGAAGGGAAAAGCAAAAAAAAAAAAACTGTGGGGTTCAACTTCGTAATCATGTGGACTTAGCTGTAACCATGCGCACACAACTTTTACACGATCACGCTTTAAACGACCAATTTATATAAAAAAAAATCCAGTATGTAATATTTTTTTGTTGGATTTGAAAAAAGAGACAATAGTAAATTAATATTTCCATATAGCATTGTCTCTTATGTAATATCGTTTTTTAATTAATAAAATAGTTTTTCCATACAGTATTGGATTTGAAAAAAGAGCATATTGGTATGTTTTTCCATCAAATATAGACAATAATAAAACGATACAGGTGGGAGTTTAAGTTTTTTCATTTATTATTTAATATGTAGATATAGATAATATTGATAATTAGTTAATGAGGGATAACTGAGACAATAATAATTAGTTGAGGATAATTGGGTCAATTTGCATAATTAGTTAATGAGGAATAATTGAGACAATAAGGGTCAATTTGCCGACTTTTCTAGAGTTGGTGCTTTTATATAGTATATAGATATAGATAAAACCGGATCGTTAGTATATATATAAAAAAATAGATTCCTTCACCATTTAGTTGCACCATACACCACCAGAAAAAAATAAAGGCATTTCACATGGCTCCATTTATTTAGCATCCGAAAACAACAAGCACGCATCTATCAATTGCAACTACAAGTTTGAGAAAAATCTCCATATATATAGGAACGACACATTCTAGACATTCTAGCCACCTATCAGTCCAAAACTTACAATTGACACCATAACCCACATCGAATCTAGTCAAACTTATTTAAAATTATTGCTACATGATATTAATTGTCGTTCCTCTGAAAAGCTAAATATCATGTTAATTCTGCAACGGCATTTCTAATTTTAAAATAAAATTAAAATCAAGAACTTAAGAGATCACACAGATAATTTATTCTTTACTTTCTATGAGTACATTTTGACATCAAGAAATTAAATCATGTAAAAAAATTCTGATATACATACCATCAATAGTGTTTCAAGTTTCTCTTTTCTATTTCTTAATGCCCAATGTAGGGTTTTGAAGAAGTATAATATATTCAAAGAATTATTTTACTTAGCATATACAATAAGTTTCAATGATTTTTTTAATGTACAAAGAAGTTTCTTCATCTTCACAACCGCATCCATGCATGGGCCTATTTAGGTCACAGGATGAAACAAACCAACGCTACTACTCTACTGATACCTTCTCATCAAACTAAGAAAAAATATGGAGCTATTAGTACTCTAGGAAAAAAAATACGTAGGGTTAGGATTTATTAGAGGGTAATAGAATCAATGTCCAATTTTGGGTTTAGAGGCAGTATAATATATCTAAATAATTATTAATTAACATATACAACAAGTTTCAATGATTTTTTGGATGGCTAATTAAGACGTTAGGCAGGTGCGTTCATGTGTTTTTTGTGTTCCTTAAGTCTCTGTATAATTGAAATAGTGTGATCACCATGTTGTATGGTTGGGCTGTGTTGTATATATTCTTGTATAGTATATTTGCCGTAATAAGATCATATTGTTAGCATATATATGTATGATATTGATCATGTTCCTTTATCTTCACAACATCCTCATATATTCATGAAACTAACCAACGCTACCACTCTTGCTGATACCTTGCCCTCAACCTCAATGTCAACCGCCATAGTAAACCTAGTTGTAACAATACTCTCCATCCTTGGCGTTTTAAAACTCTATAGAAAAGCCGCCAACAGAAAAGCCAATAAAAACCTATCTCCTCTACCTCCTGGGCCTGCTCCATGGCCAATTGTAGGTAACCTTCCAGAATTGCTCCGATGCAAGCCCACTTTCCGGTGGGTTCATGGGTTCATGAAGGAAATGAACACCGATATTGCTTGCATTCGGGTGAGGAATACCCATTTTATTCCTGTGCTCAGTCCGGAAATCGCACGAGAAATATGCAGGAAGCAGGATACAATCTTCTCCACTAGGCCACTCACTCTGGGGACACGCGAGATAAGCGGAGGATTCCTAACCCCATTATTTGCTCCATATAATGAGCAGTGGAAGAAGATGAGGAAGATGCTAATATCTGAGGTGGTATCTCCGGCGAGGATCAAGTGGTTACATGATAAAAGAGCAAAGGAAGGGGACAACCTTGTGTTCTACGTGCAGAATCAGTACATGGCCAACAAGAGTGTCAATTTGAGACTTGTGACCAGGCACTACTGCGGCAACGTGTCCAGGAGGATGTTCCTTGGGAGGAGGAACTTCGGGAGGGGAATGCCTGATGGAGGCCCCGGCCCTGAAGAGATAGAGCATGTGGAGGCAATCTTCAATTTCATGAAATATGTCGACACTTTCTGCATATCCGACTACTTCCCTTTCTTGGCCGGGCTTGATCTTGACGGGCAGCAGAGGTGGATGAAGCATATAAACAACGTGATAGGGAAGTATCATAATCCTATCATAGATGAAAGGATCCGGCAGTGGAGGTCGGGCAGAAAGGACATGGATGACATCCTTGATGTTCTTATTACCCTCAAGGATCCCACCGGCTCCCCTTTCCTCTCCGAGGATGAGATCAGACATCAACTTGTCGTAAGTTTTAGCTCAATACTTAATTCCTTTGCTTCTTCACTTTTCTTTTATTCTTTTAAAAAAATCCGCCATGCACATATATGTGTAGCAATATAGGATGATAGATCAAATAGTATAGTTTCTTGATGCACATATTTATCAATTAGTACAGTTGACGGGTAAAATAAGAAAAATTTATATATATTCAACATCTATTCTTATCCCTTTTTCATTACTTGTATTATATACTATCTTTATTTTGCTCTATATATATCCATGTTTGAATTCGAATTCACGACTATAGTGAAACAAAATTAAGAGCAAGTTGGTACGTCCACGAATAAAATAGCAATAATGTGATTGCGGTGATGATCAAAAAACGTAAAATTTGAGAACACCTGTTTTAACTCTTTTTCCATTCTTGAGGACAAACTAACCGTAGTTGGTGAATTAATAAGTACTTTGTGTCAATATTAGTAGTCATAAAGAGAGGAAGGAAATGCAAAGTGACTTGAGGAGGAAACCCTGATTTATTACCCAGTAAGTATTCAACTTGGGTTTGGTACGCTTCGCAGAAAAAAAGACGCTTCTCTCACAAATAACATGATAAATATTGATGGAACCTAAAAATTTTAAATAAGAATGTTGATGCATGGTTTTGGCTGTAGGAATTTATGATTGCATCGGTGGATAACCCTTCCAATGCAATCGAATGGGCAATGGCAGAGATGATAAATCAACCTGAACTGATGAAAAAGGCACATGAGGAAATAGACAGAGTGGTTGGTAAGGAAAGGCTGGTCCAAGAATCAGATATTGAAAAACTCAACTATGTTAAAGCTTGTGCTAGAGAAGCTTATAGGCTCCACCCCTTGTCTCCATTCAATGTCCCTCACATGTCTATGGAGGATACCACAGTTGCTGGCTACTACATCCCCAAAGGAAGCCATGCGCTCCTGAGTCGATATGGTTTAGGAAGGAACCCTAAGGTGTGGGCTAACCCTCTGAAATTCGATCCTGAGCGCCACATGAACCAAGGAGATGTTTCACTACTGGAGAATGATCTCAGGTTCATCTCTTTCAGCACCGGCCGCCGCGGGTGCATTGCCGGTATTCTTGGGACTTACATGACCATAATGTTGTTGGCAAGATTGGTTCAGTGCTTCGATTGGACCCCACCACCCATTGGCATTGATCTCTCCGAGGCTGTAGATGAGCTTCTAACCCCTGCTACACCTGTCAGTGCCTTTGCTATGCCTCGACTGCCTCATCATCTTTACCCTACTCAAAATTGATATTCTGGACTTGAAAAACCACATAAAAGGCCAATCAATACCATATGGCAGGAAAATAATTTGAGCGTGTCTTTGTCATGCTCTTTGATACGGCGATGGACAAAAATTTATTATTCTGGGCTTCTATCCTTTAGGATGTTCGACTAGCTAAGGACGATCTAAAATAAGGTAGATGTTATATTGTTCATTTGTAATAAAATCTACAGTAATAAATGTTTGTGGAATAAATTTGTGTCAAACATTTCCAACCACAATAAACATATTTTATGTTGGTTAAAAATATACAATTTACCAATTGAGGTTGGTTCGAGTGGTGAGCGACTTGTTCCGCTTAAGCGAGGTCTCGAGTTCGAGTCCTCCTGTACGCAGAAAACCTCATTTGGGAGACTCACCGACCATTACCGAGGTGCGCGACCCGAGTCAAGCTGGATTTAGTCTGGTGCCTTTGATGTCCTTAAAGGTGGACTGGCCCGGGATACCAGTCGGAAACCAAAAAAAAAAAATGTACAATTTGACATGCGGAAGGAGGATGCTACGAAAGGTATTCTAGATCAGTTTACCTATTTCGAGTTTAGACAACAAAATATTTAGTGGAGCAGAAGTTCCTCCCCAGTCCACCCAATTCGTACCATCAATTTTTTTGGCAAATTCCGACCGGCAGAGGGTTATGGGTTTGAACGTAACATAGGTCATCATTCAACTCAATGGCAAATCAAAATCATATTTGGGTGATGTCCATTCATGCTTTTTCGGAATAACCACAATATCATGTTTATTGCAGACGGTGAGGCCGCCACTGTGAGGACCCAGACCAAATCATTCACTTTGGCTTCCTCGCCTTGTGCTATTAGCCAGCAAAAACCTGGAGTCGTCACCCTGATTTTTATTTCTTGGAAAAATCCGAGAAAAAGCTTTTAGGCATCACTTTGATTAAACAACAAACATAAGGGATTGACTATAGCGAACTAAAGATTGTTGGATTCGGGGGTTTGTCCCGGGTAGGAAAGTGTTAGGCACCCACCCGTGCTGGGGCGAAACTTTGTGCAATAATTGAATTAAATTGCATGCCTTATGTAAATATGCAAGTGTGGGAATAAAACATATAAATAAAATAAATATTCTGAAATTAAAAAGAAAGGGGAGGAAGAAAAATGAACGTTGTATTTTATTGATGAAATAAAGAATACAAGATACAAAAAGAACCCTGAACCATGCTCCCAACCATTCCCATGTCCCCTCACCTCCCTTCGTCTTCTCTGTCCCCACCAAACATCACCCCTCCAATAAACATTACCCCTTCAGCAACGCAGGACATAGCAAATCCAAATCACACTAATCCCCCTCAACTGACATACCTTGACACTATCACCCTCAACCAAGTTTTACAAAACTTAATAACTTTGCAAACCCAAAACCAAATCCCGTTGGAGAGACAAGGAAACTGCCATACTTTTCAAAATGGAGTAGACAACCAGTGCAAGCAGCCGTAGAAACTGGTGAGGCCCACAGTCTCTACGTCAAGAACCTGTCTGAACAATGGACACCTACAGACGTGTATAGAATCATGTCAAGACACGGGGAAGTAATGGATGTCTATCTCACACACAAGCGAACTAGTGGAAAGAGGTTCGATTTTGTCAGATTCAGGAGTACAGGGGACCTCTCCCATTCTCTGTCGGATGTCAACAGGGTGCTGTTGGAGGTTGGCACGGTGCGAGCAAATATTTCGAGGGCGAGATCACATGGGCAATCCCAAAGACTGCAGGTGCCCTTAACAAAAACACACAGTGTTGCAGATAAAGATAACAGATCATATGCTAACATCATGAAGGGCGCAGGTGAACAAAGTTGTGAAGACCATTATCTATCAGGTTTTTCTTTCATTCCTTTATCCGATATTAGTGTCTGGTTATCTCGTCATGTAGTGGGGTTGGTAAAAGACCCTATGAAGATAGAGTCGGAGCTTTTGTTGTGGAAATTACATGATATGCGTGAAGTGGAGGTTACGGACGTGGGAGGCAACTCTGTCATGGTGTGCTTCCCGACCAAGGAGTCTATGATACAGTTTTCACAAGAGACACCGGACTGGGTGCCGCTTTGGTTCAATTCATTGAGACCATGGCAACAAGGGTTTAGAGCAGAGAACAAAGATGTTGGGTGACAATCAGAGGATTGCCTCTCTAGGCATGGTGCCACGAGTTTTTCTCACTGGTAGGCTCAATCTTTGGCCAGTTAATCCAAGTGGATATAGAGACGGAACAAAAAAAATGGCTAGGAGGTGCTCATATCTAAATTTTGACAGAGCAAGGATCCTTGATCAACAAAGAACTAGCTATGACAATAGCAGGCACTCATACAAAATTGCTGTTGTTGAAACCCAAGAGATAGACTCAGAAAATAGTTTCACGGAAACTAGTGAGGGGCTAGGGTTGGATGATCAGACAAGTCTAGGTGAGGAGGCGTCCGACGAAATTCCATCCTCAATGCCACGTAGGGAAGGAGCCGGAAAAGGAAAGCATAGAAAGACGGATTTTCAGGAGGGTACAGAAGATCTTTTTGAATTATGGAGATCTTCGAGCATAATCGACACAATGACGAATTGAGGACAGCTTCAACAAAATCTCCTTCCTTAAATTCGTGTTGATTTGCAGTCTCCCCATGATCAACACTCTGGAGATATGAATACGGGGTTTCTCTGCAATCATTGCAAACAATCAATGGATTTGACTGGAGTGACCACGCATTTAGTGGGTCTTAACCCTAAGCCCATAGCCACTTCTAACTCTTTTGGGCCACATGAATAATAAACCTCCAGCAGCGCCAACAGAGGCTACTGTAAAAAAATCTAAATTTGGAGGCAATACTGACTGTTGCTATTGGGGATTCACTAGAGTGGGAGAATTCTGAGAACCCGCAAGCCATAGTGGATATGGCGAAAGAACTAGTTATCAAGGAAGTACTGGAGTGGAGTAGGGCATAATCTGATGTTTAGTCTTATTCTCTAGAGTTCAAGAGGGTTCACGTCAGGGTCGAAGCATAGACTACAGTCCTTGATTTTAATGCACGCATCCAACTTTGTTTTTCTCTGTGAAACCAAACAACAGTCGATCACTGAACCTTGGTGCTGCAGGATATAGTCACCACCAAATTTAGATTTTTTTACAGTAGACTCTGTTGGCGCTGCTGGAGGTTTATTATTCATGTGGGATATGGATGATTACATTTGTTCTAGGAGGGTTCATGGAGATCATTGGATTTCGGTGAAGGGTTCTCTTATTCCTGGGAAGGCTACTATGACTATTTGCTGTATTTATGCACCGGCAGATTTGGAGGATAGTTTGATCTTATGGACGGAGTTAGAGAATTTGAAATCCTCCTTTACATTCCCATGGTTGGTACTGAGGGATTTAAACGAGACCCTAGAAGCATCCGAAAAGGAGAAGTGGGAGAATCAATGTTAGAGGGGCTGCAGCTCTTCGAAGTTTTATGTCTACCTTGCAACTCCTGGAGTTTTCTTTAGAAGGTAGGTTGTACACATAGGCAATTACACTTACAGCTAGTAAGATTGACAAGGCTATGGCAGAACCTGAATGGAGTCTTGTTATAGCAAATCTATCTCTACAAGCTAGGAAATGTGGTTCCTCAAATCATTGGCCTCTAATCCTTGCTCAGGAGAAAATAAACCAGGGCTTTAAACCATCTAGGTTTTTGTCATACTAGTGGACCTACCCCATACAATGATTTGTGACATGTGGAGAACTATCAAGTTAGAAGTTCCTGGCAAATTTTGTTTACTAAAGAAACTAAACAGACTAAAGATGGATCTAGAAAATTGGAATAAACAAACTTTTGGGCACATTGATACTGGTATGATCACTTTACAAGAGGCTATAGACAGACTGGAGCTGCATTTTGAACAACATCAACTCTCAGTGCAAGAAAAAGCCGAATTAGTAGATACTCGAGCCAAGTTTTTTCAGAGGGAGAAACTAAGAGAGTCATTATGGCGGCAAAAAGCAAGGATCCCATGGTGTAAATTGGGGGATCTTAATACATGGTTCTTCCACACTGTTGCTTGCAATAGGGTCGTAAAAAAGGCATTCATTCTATTCAGATAGGGAGTACTGAGGTGACAGAACCTGCTGAGATCAAAGCAGAGTTAGTCTGTTTCTTCTCATCTTTATATGTTGTAAATGCGAAAGGGAGGCCAATGATTGACAACTTACATTTTAGGACTTTTGATGTACATACTGCTTCCTCTTTGGAACGCCCCGTCACTATAGAAGAAATCAAGAAAGCTGTCTAGGCATGTGATAGTTCTAAAGCTCCAGGCCCGGATGATTTAAATTTTCATTTTATAAGAGATGTTGTGACCTCCTCCAGGATGATTTGTTTGTTCTGGTTTAGAATTTTTTCTTACATGGCAGTTTACCCAAAGGTTCCAGTTGTTCCTACATAACCGTGATCCCCAAGAAAACTAATACCAGGAGCTTTAATGATTTCAGGACCTATTACCGTGATTCATGCCATTTATAAGATAAATTCTAAAATCCTAGCTGAAAGGATCAAGCCTGTGATGGAACTCCTGGTCATCAAAACACAATCGACATTCATTGTAGGACGTAATATCTTGGATTGTGCTTTAGTGGTATCTGAGGTGGTTCACTCCTTGAAGGTTTCAAAGGAAAAGTCGGTGGCAGGAGAATTGGACTTCAGAAAGGCTTATGACTCAGTCTCGTGGGTTTATTTGTTGGATGCTATGGCAAGGATGGGTTTTGGGGGTAGATGGATTGGTTGGATTCGCACATGGTTACAAACATCAGTTCTCATGGTGCTTATCAATGACTCGTCTACGGCCCAATTTGGTATGAAGAAAGGATTAAAGCAAGGGACCCTCTCTCCCCTTTCTCTTTTTATTGGCCACAGAAGGATTATCTGCTCTTCTTTCTCGGTCAGTTACACAGGGATTGATCGTGCCTATACCTATGCTACAGTTCGCTAATGATACTTTGATGTTCTCACAAGCCAACTCGGATTCTCTACTCGCACTTAAGCGAATTTTACGATGCTTTGAGTTGCTCTCCGGACTTCGTATTAACTTCTATAAAAGTAGGCTAGCGGGTATCAACATGGATGACACTGAGGTCAGATCCATCGCGGGAACTTGTTATGCAAGACGGAGAAGTTATCTTTTATTTACTTGGGCCTGCCCCTTGGTGCAAATATGCGCATAGCGTGAAACTAGGAACCAGTGCTGATGAAGTTTCGCTCCAAATTACATTCTTGGAAGGGGAGATTTTATCTTTTGCTGGACGCTCGATTCCCTAGAGATCGGTATTATCATCCTTTCTGTTATACTATCTCTCAATCTTGAAGTTACCTACCACGGTGGCTAGAAAGATTGTGAGAGTCCAACCTGAGTTCCTTTGGTTGGGGTGGGTAATAGGTAGAAGATTTGTTTAATTTTCTCGAAGAAAATTACTTTGCCAAAGTCACATGGAGGTTTTGGTGTTGAATCCTTTTTGGAAAAGAATGAGTGGCTTTTGTTTAAGTGGCTCTGGCTCTTTCAAGTGCAAGATGGTCACTTATGGAAGCATATTCTGCATGCTTAATGCACAAGTGCAGTGCCTTTCTTCATGCCCACATTTAATATTTTGCAGGCTTCCCTAGTCTGGACTAACATTGTTAGGAGTGGTGATTGTTTGGGTCGATCGGGTCGGACTTTGTCTTCCGCCCTACAGTTGTATGTTGGTGATGAGAGTCAAGTTAGGTTCTGGTATGATCGGTGGTCTTCTATGGGTTGTTTAATAGATTCTTTCAACCGGTTGTTCCGGTTTCTATTTTTCAAGATGCAAGAGTGGCAGAGGTGTGGCAAAGGGGCTCTTTTCTCTTGACTGATACTTCTTGCTGGGTGTGTTCTCTACATTCCAGTGAGATAGCAACTCGCCAATGTATTCAGTCACAGTTTTTAAGGTTATCACTCCGGACGGGTGTTGATGATGGTTGACGTTGGGCGGGACATGGAACCAGAGAATACTCTATTAAGTCAGCATATCATATCATCCATCCTGCAGTTGCCTCTGTTCCCAATCGTCCTTTGGTATGGTTGTCGGTGCCCCCTGCCCCAAGGTCGAATTCTTTCTTTGGTGTCTTCTTAAATGAGCATTGTGAGGACCCGGCCAAAAATTTAATTTGATCCCTCACTACATCAAAGGAGTCGCCACCCGAATTTTATTAAGGAAAACATTCAGGGAAAAACTTAGACATCCATAACCCATAGCAACTGGTCATAACGTTCCAAAGATGTAGGATTCGGGAGTTCGTCACAGATGGGAAAGTGTTAGGAACCCATACGTGTTGGGGCAAAATTGTGTGTAGTTGAAGATTGTTGCATGCCTTATGCACAAACAACACAACAACGAAACAAAGGAAACGAAAACGAAAACAAAACAGAAAATAAACATATAATTGAGCTTGAGGTTCCACCACTAGAACCCACCTACGTACTCCGGTGGCCGGATTCAAAGCTCACGTAGTTCTTACATGGCATCACACAACACACACAATACAACAAATAATGCAGCAACCTCACAGTAAGATCAATACTTCTACAGCAATTCTGGAATCGAAATCTCAATATTATCATCACAAACCCAACATCGGTGTCACGATAATATCACAACAACTCACAACACAATACATAAGAGACATCATCATAACATCAACATCGTTGTAACAATATTAATATCGCAACAACAACATCAGAATCAGAGCAACAGTTACAGTGACGTCACAGCATCAACACAACATAAAACACAAAACAAAAAGACAACAAACAAATTTGGCTTTCATCTCTACATCTCGAGACTACCCACGTACCCGCGTCACGGGGTCAAAGCCACGTAGTTCTAAGCATGGCTTCACATAACAATGAAGGCATCATCATCAATAGCATCACAACACAACAGTTAAAGTCGAATTAAAGGGTTAGGGTTACCTTTTGAAGCCCTCATCTCGCTCCCGTTGGCTTTCCGCTCCGCAATAGAATCCTGACTCGACTTCAATCGAAAACTGGTGCCAAAGAAGGCCGAATCAGCGTCTAGCATAGGCATCATCATCAATAGCATCACAACACAGCAGCTAAAGTCGAATTAAAGGGTTAGGGTTACATCTTGAAGCCCTCCTCTCGCTCTCTCTTAGCTTTCTAGAGATACCAAGAACGCAACAATCCGACATATGTAGCCTGAGATATTGCGATTTTCTTAAGACTGCATAGGAAGAACACTGCTCTTGGGTTTGCACTCTTTTCTCCAACGATTTGCTCCGATTGGCCTCCTTCTTCTAACTCTCTTGCTCTCCTCTTGCTACTATTGATACTCCTCTCCACGAATTCTCTTCAGAAAATCAGCTCCTAAAATAACTAAGAAACTCAAAGAACTAGGATTTGTCCAAGCACTCTAAGCTTATAGGTGTGTAGAGAATAATTCTAATGTCCCTCTATTCTTTTCTTTGATCTTGTTTTTTCCCACGCATATTGGTTGTTCAAATTTTCCCACCCTCATTTCCTTTATAGCGTAGGTAGTGTTCTCTCATTTCCAGAACCCTTTAAGGGGTGGATTAGTGGCAAGGCTGTGCGTGTCACATATACTGTGTAATCGTATATCAGCATTGCTGGTGTTTTAATGCTTTTTTGTGTACATTCTACCTCTTGTAAATGTGTTTCTTCATCAATAAATTCTATCCATTACCATAAAAAGAATGAGAGGGAGAAAAGATTTGGCTTGAGTCGCCACCACTAGAGACCGTCTACAAACCTCGGAAGCCTAGTTCAACAGTCATGTACTTCTTAATATGGCATCACAACAGTCATATCATCGTCATCATAGCATACATCTCAGCATATCAACAACAAAAAATAAAAAGGATCAAGGCTTACCTCTCGAAGACCTCCTATAGCTCGTTGCTTTGTTGGGTTACTATCTATACCTACAACTTTTCCTCCTCTAAGCTTCACCTTGATTGCTTCTAAACTCCTTGCTTGATGCTTTTTGATACTTCGCTCTGTTCGCACAAAAGTTACTACAAGTGTACAACTTGCTGTAGTAAACATGGTCGAATCACAAGGACTGTTGTAAACAATACTGTCCTTAGGATCTTAGTTGATTAGACTATAAAAAAATAAAGTAAATAAAGTTGTGATTTGGGAAGTGTAAAAAACTGAGATTATAAAGTGAATAAACATGAAATAAAAGTATAAATATCGATTGGAGGAAAACATAGCAATTAGGAACCTAGGTTGTCCGGGGTTCACTACAGCCTGTGATGTTCAAATAATAAATCAATAACTTGGTAAATAAATTCGTTCAACTTAAAGGGCAATCCCAACCTAAATTATCTACAACCTGTCGTTGCAGTATTGAAGACCTACCCTATTCCCGGACAAACTACTTTCGCTAGTGTAAGCTATCATAAGGTGTAGTGGCCGCTGTGCCAGGCGCTGTATCCTCAACTAACCTAAAGATCTCTCTCGACGACCAGTAGGGTAGAGGCTTGTTATAGACCTTTCTGGATACCTAACTTCACCTCTCAGTTCGTCGCTAAGAACCCTACCACAATACTCAAGGGTGATCAAGCCGCAAGTACTGTTAAGCTCTTTATAACAAATCAAGAAATAACGAAATATATAAAATTAAGTCTGAAATATCAAAGAGTGTATCTACATCCCATAAATCTAGATAGAGAAATTAGTTCATAAAGAAGGAGAAAATAAACAAGATTGTAATCGACATGCTGTCAAATAATAAACCTAATTTTTTCGCTTTGTTTCTCGCCGGTTTCTCCTTCGTCTGCTCTGAAAGTTGATTTTGCTGTCAGAGAAAAGAGTATAGTCGAAAAAGGTCCCCACTTAGGGTTTTATTCTTTTCTATTTATAAGGAACCAATCTTCATTAAAAACCATAAGTCTTGAATCATAAGTTTTCTTCTCAAAACCTAGTAGCTAGGTCTTCTTTCCTTCCAAAGAGTGTCCATGTTATCTCTCATAAAAGCTCTTTAAATTAGGCGCAAGCTTCAAATAATTATAGAGTAGGGATTTTGACGCAACATCCGAGGTCAGGGTGCTGTCGCTTGTGCAGTTTGAATTAGAACAGGGCATTCAGCAGCGATTCGTTGATTCCGAGCCAAAATCGTCAAAATCCTCTCAAAAAAGGACCTAAATGCACTTGAAGGCAAACAAGAGCAAAGAAAGTAGAATTTGGTATAAAAGCAAGTGATTTCCTAATTAAATGCATGAATTGATGTTAAATGTAAGGCCAAAAGACTATAGTGCATACTATAAAATGTGTGTAATTTTATGCTCATCAGGCTCCACAGGAATTTGGCTAGAATAGTAGTACTAAAAGTGTTTGAGGGTATGGAGATATAGAGTTTGCCCAAGCTTTATAGGCTTCTATGGGCGTGTGTGTATCAAATTTCTAGACCTTTTGAAAGTGGATAAGGGGCTCTATTTATAGAGTTCTGGAGTACAAAGGTCGTGGACCTCATCAGTGGTCAGGATTCTAGCAAAAAATTCGACAAAAAACGCGTAGGATTATCTTAATGGTCGAGAATCTGTTCCAAGAAGCCAACCGAATTCTGAGTTCAGCTAGTTTTTTTAGCATACAAAACCTGTCTGCCACAGAATTACCAATATCCTTCCACATACCAAACAAAATCTGTTCTAAGTGAGGGAATTGCCACCAACAGTCCATGAATTTGAATGGTTTAAAACCCCAGGTGACTTGCCTCTGAGATAGAGTGGAAAAGAATACTCCACTCTGGTGCAGCCAGAGCCCAATCTATGTGGCTAGTTGTGGCAGTGTTAGCCTATGTGCATAACCGGCCTGTCATGGAAAACTCCAGAAGCACTAAATAGTTTACAAATCTCCGGTGGGCCAGCCCCTCGACTAGACACTCTCCCCCTTTTCTGGCCTGATGCAACCATTGTCTCACAGAAATCCCCTATAACCAACCAAGGTGATTGGAAGGCGGGTTTAAGAATAAATATCTCCTCCCACATGACTATTCGTTGCTCCAAATTCACATCACCATAAACACAGAAGATTGTGATATCAAACCCTCATGCCACTAACGTACCCTCTACAATGATCCAGTGATCTCCCATCATATGCTGCTTACATACAAAAACACTACCATCCCACAAAAACTAGAAGGCCTCCAGAGAGGCCCCTAGTATTAACCGCCAAGAATTCCAAAGCAGAGGGTGACCATAGGTTACGACACCACTGTTCTGACACTTGCTGTAGTTTAGTCTCACAAAGGAAAATAAAATCCACCGAGAAGGAGTGAATGCGGCCGTTTAGATGCCTATGTTTTGAAGCAGCATGTGAGCCTCGGGTATTTTACGCAATCATACTAAACATCAATGCGGGAGGCACTCCAGTCTATCGCCTCTTTCTCTATTAGAGCTCTAGCTGCATTGTCTACGCACTTCGGGTTATCAAAATTGTCCCAACTGATAGTTTGCCCAATCTCTGTGGTTTTTCCTGCTTCTATGCTAGAGAAGGATATTGGTGGGCTCGCCATAGTGCGTGGTTTCTACTTCCTTCAATCTCTGATTTATCCTTTTAATGTGGTGGTCGGATGAGTCGGTGGAACCCACACTTCCCTTATCGATTATCAGTTTAAACTTGGGTCTCTTAGGTAACCTGGCCATCCTCACTACTCTAGCCCGATTGGTTGAACCTAATGAATCATGACCTGGTTGGTTTTCTGAATCAATAATTGCGTTGTAAATTTTTTGATGAACCTAGATTTGATCACCATTTACCCAGGAAAATCGTGACCGATCGGGTCAATTATCGGTCCAAGTTTAACAACATATTGATCATAAGCTCATACATTGAGTTTTTAGGTTCTTTTGGTCCCAAAATTTTCCATTTTAGCAAATCATATACCTCTACTTTTTGATGGCCAGTTCAATACCCCAAACTTTCTTTGGGCAGGCCAATTGTAAATCCTGGGTTGCGTAGCTAGTGATGTAGCTCGGGTGAGGTCTCGGATTCGAGTCCCACCTTCCTCGATTAGTAAAAAAAAAATTATATTAACAGGTATATCCAAAAGAATTGCTTATGACAATATTTTTTATGAGAATATTTATTACAATTACTGTACAAGAAGAGTTACCATTACAAAGCATTTAATGGCCATAAAGAAAATAAAAAATAGGTAGCTTATTAAAACACTTTTTAGCTAATGCTCTATTGCAACCACAATAAGTGGTCTTGTGTGTATTAGTCTTCACGCCATGCATTGACCACCAGCACACACCCTACATGAGCAATAACCATCCATTTCTTGTAGTGGTAGACACCATGATCTCTCGGTTTCTCGGTTCTTTTTACAACTTGTGAAAAAATTTAGCTAAAGTTTCACGTTCTTTCATCAATTAAAGGTTCTTCGTTCTCTATCTTGTCCCACCAAATTTATGTCTCTAGCTTATCCTCTGTCTGAGGAACAAAAAGTTATATTAAATAAATATAGATTCTCAAACTTGCGTAATCTAAAAACAAAGAGGCTCAATAAGAGATTCCTAGAACTAATAATATGAAATCCAACATTGAAACACACAAGTTACAATATTCAATTGTTGTAAAATAGATTTTTGACTAAACTTTTGTAACATATTCTTACTAGCTAACTAGCATTCATCTATATGTAAAGGATCTGTTCCCAATCTTAATTACCTCACCCTTCAAGATAAAGTAGTGATTCTTACTTTATTCAAGTTTAAAGGGCATAGGCTTGGATGGATTGTCCAATAAACTTACAAATGATAAATGGATACATGAATTTAAATAAATATTTCTTAAATTTTTTAAAATATTTTGCCATAACTAGTATGGACACAATGGTGATCAGGTCAACATATATATCATATATGAAAGTGTAAAAAACGCTAGGCTAATAATTAATTCGCATATATAAAATAAAGAAGAGCAATAAAGAAGCATTACCTCCTCGAGCACACATCCAATATGAGCAATAACCATGGATTCCTTGCATTGGTAGACACCATGATTTGGATTCCTCAATTCAGTTTAAATCTCACAATAATATTCACCAGAATCATCTTGACACATGGAATCTGCAAGTATAAGGGGATCCATATGACACTGGTGCTTGACTTTATGTGGTATATAGAGGCAATCAAAGTGATAATTCATGTCGCATTTCACACAACGATAGAACTGTTGATTGTATGACCAAGCTGATGTTAGTGTGATCATGATGTTAGTGGAGTGTTAGTGGAGTGTGATTAATAAGTTAGTGGAGCTGATGATGTGATCAAGATATGGTTTCTTTAATTAAAGTTGTTAGGTATAGTGTGTCTTTATTTGATTATTGTAACCAACATTATCATGTTGGGTAAGGTGTTTTCTCCTGTTTGTAAGTGTGCTTGGCTGTGTTTGGTGTGCTATTATGATCAGATTAGGAAAAGCAAACCCACTACTTAAAGTAGTAGGGTCAGCTGATTAGGATTTGTTGGGTTCATAGGCTGATTTTCTGCCTATAAATTGAGTCTTGTAAATCAGTTGTATACAAGTGAAATCAAGTTAGAAAACGTTGGTGTTTCACTTCATTGTTACTCTGAAATGTTCAGAGTGTTTAAAAACAAAAGATTGTGAGAGATTAGGGAGAAAATCAATGGAACAGTAACCAAGAAAGTCAGCCTTGGTTTTCTGTAAGTTGATTTTCTGCCTATGTTTAGAGTATTGTAATTTGAGTTCTACAAGTGAAATAAGAGTAAATTGTGTGTTTTTCACTTCACAAAGTGTTCCTTGTCTTGTACAAATCGTGTTCAAGTCAAGTGTTTGAGAGAATTGAGAGAAAACCAATGAAACAGTAACCCAGAAAACCAACTTTTTGCGTTTCTGCAGATTTCTGGGAAATTCCCAGAATTGTTCATTACTACATCGATGTTTAGATTTGCTACATCGATGTAGCAAACCTTCTGCCAATTTCCAAAAGAATTCCAGCTACCAAAACATCGATGTTTCCAGCCCTAAATCGATGTTCAAAACCCTCTGCCTAAATACTTGAAGTTCCAGTAGCATACACACATCGATGTTTTAATCCAAACATCGATGTTCATAGCATCCGGCAGAATTATTTGAAGACCAGTAGCATTTCAACATCGATGTTCTAGAGTAGACATCGATGTTCTTGTGATTAAAACAAATTCCTTGAAGATCAAAAGCCAACAATTGATAGCGGAGCAGGTTCTTTCTTTACGGGTCCTGTCTTTTTTCAATTGTTAAGAGATCAAGATGAAGGTGTCTGATTGGGTGATTGCCGCAAGGTTGAGGGAAGTTCTTCAAAGTTCTGACCTCAACACAATCACCATAAAGATGTTGATCCAGCAGTTACAGGAAGAGTTCGACTTGGATTTGTCGGACAGAAAATCGTTTATAAAAAATGAAGTGATTTTGTTTCAGGAAAATGAGTCCGGGAACAATGAAGAGGAGGAAGATTGCTGTGTTGATCATGTGGAGAATGCTGAATCAGAGGTAACAAATGGCTCTGATTTGGTTGCAAATGAAGAAAATGATGAGTTTATCGGTAAGCATTCTGAAAATGATGAATGTTTTGATGATGATGTTGTGGTTGATAAGATTTTCACAGATTATAGTTTTGAAAGTACTATTGAATCTGTGGAAAGTGATGATTCTGGAGTTGTTGTTTGTGATGAATGCTTGGATGAATTTGGATTAATTGATGAAGTGGTTATGCATGATGAGAGTCTTACTGATTTCAGTGAAGAACTTGTTGTGAAAAGTGATAATGTTGAATTTGTTGTTTGTGAGGATCTTTGTATGGAGTTCAAAGATTACTCCAACAATAGATTATTTGAAGTGGAGAGTGAAATTGGTAGTTCAGGTTTAAACACACCTGAAAAAGAGAATGCTGTTGAGATTGAATGTTTGGAGGAAGAGTTTGTTGATTGTAAAATTCGAGAAATAAATGGAAAAGGTAAAAACCAGAAAATTAAAGTGAGAAAAAAGATTGACATTTACAGTGAGGAGAAGTCATTGGAATTTTATAAGTTGTTCGATACCAAGAAAAGAAGATGTTCTGCAAAGAAGAGGAAAAAGAAAAAGAAGATAAAGAGCTTTCAAGTCTGGAAACAAGTTCAATCTGATGAAGGGCATGTTGATGTTGAAGTTGAAAAGCAGCTTGTTCACGAGGGAGCGTTCGATACTTTAATTAACAGACAATACAAAAAAAAAAAAACAAACAAAAACAAAACAAAACCTGTTAAATTTGCCGACCATGAAGACCAGCTTGGTCAAGGAGGAGTGTTGATTGTATGACCAAGCTGATGTTAGTGTGATCATGATGTTAGTGGAGTGTTAGTGGAGTGTGATTAATAAGTTAGTGGAGCTGATGATGTGATCAAGATATGGTTTCTTTAATTAAAGTTGTTAGGTATAGTGTGTCTTTATTTGATTATTGTAACCAACATTATCATGTTGGGTAAGGTGTTTTCTCCTGTTTGTAAGTGTGCTTGGCTGTGTTTGGTGTGCTATTATGATCAGATTAGGAAAAACAAACCCACTACTTAAAGTAGTAGGGTCAGCTGATTAGGAATTGTTGGGTTCATAGGCTGATTTTCTGCCTATAAATTGAGTCTTGTAAATCAGTTGTATACAAGTGAAATCAAGTTAGAAAATGTTGGTGTTTCACTTCATTGTTACTCTGAAATGTTCTGAGTGTTTAAAAACAAAAGATTGTGAGAGATTAGGGAGAAAATCAATGGAACAGTAACCAAGAAAGTCAACCTTGGTTTTCTGTAAGTTGATTTTCTGCCTATGTTTAGAGTATTGTAATTTGAGTTCTACAAGTGAAATAAGAGTAAATTGTGTGTTTTTCACTTCACAAAGTGTTCCTTGTCTTGTACAAATCGTGTTCAAGTCAAGTGTTTGAGAGAATTGAGAGAAAACCAATGAAACAGTAACCTCCAGAAAACCAACTTTTTGCGTTTCTGCAGATTTCTGGGAAATTCCCAGAATTGTTCATTACTACATCGATGTTTAGATTTGCTACATCGATGTAGCAAACCTTCTGCCAATTTCCAAAAGAATTCCAGCTACCAAAACATCGATGTTTCCAGCCCTACATCGATGTTCAAAACCCTCTGCCTAAATACTTGAAGTTCCAGTAGCATACATACATCGATGTTTTAATCCAAACATCGATGTTCATAGCATCCGGCAGAATTATTTGAAGACCAGTAGCATTTCAACATCGATGTTCTAGAGTAGACATCGATGTTCTTGTGATTAAAACAAATTCCTTGAAGATCAAAAGCCAACAAGAACCAGCCGAAACATTGCTCACTGACAAACTTTGCATTTGAATAAGCTTTTGTCATAAGCTGGACCATATCTAGAAAGAATTGATGGGAACTCTTCTGGAGTCATTTTAGCAAAGCAATAAAGCTCATGCTTATAAGACTTGCATTTGAGAGTGGATGTTACATAATTGGCACATCTAGTATGGAGGATAAATCCACATTGATTGCAGTGGTAACCCAAACCTTTGATTATCAATTTGCAAGCTCTACATGGACGATGACTACCATATAGATTCTTGATAAGAAGGGGATGTTGCGGATGATATGGATGCTGTCTCTCCTGTGGAATTTCTAGACATCTTTCATGGAAGAGCACTTGGCAAGGAAGACAAGTATAACAGGGTGTACTCAAGATAGGGACTTGGCATGCAAAGCAAGTGCAGTCTTCTTGCACGTTGTGACTGGTGAGTGTTAGCTTGTGATCATGGAAGGGATGGGAAATTAAAATTTTCCGGTGTTGTGAATTCTGGAATTGGTCAATATTTAAAGAAGCACATTTGGTGTCAAGCATAAATTGGCATCCATCACATTTGTAACCTCCATCAAAAGTAAAATTTCCACATCCATCACATAGTATGGCCTCGGTGTCATTCGGTGGTAAGATAGTAAGAGGGTGTTGGGAGTGTAATGGATGTCTTATCATAAGTGGTAATTCAGCTCACAACTTGTGAAATTTGTGTTCACAAGAATTGCAGATATAGTAGGAACTTCCTTTAACTGACCTATTGCACCCATAACAAGTCTCATCAAACCACAAAGTTGTGCCTCTTTCATAGAAGGTCAAGGCATGATCGTTTTCAAAATCTTTAATCTGCATACAATGAAAAAGCTAATTGTGTCAAGCACGATAATTTTCTCCTTTAAGGCTATCATCGCCAAATTTATGATGAATAATACTGTACAATAATCACATGGAACACCAAATATGGGTACAATTGTGTCATACGTATAATTATATGCATACACTAGCCATTTATTTTTCCATATATATATATATGTAATGCCTCCGACACCAGATAAGCATATGGCGACTACTAAATCTAGTATATAATCAGAATTTCGTATCTTCTGATACTAAAAAGGCTTAATTGACATAACAGAAAGGAAAAAGGTACAGTTAGGTTAACTGTAAATTGAATACAGACCGTTTAATGGTGGATTGGGTTCCAGAGTTTTACTCCAAAGAATATATAGTTTCATCGGATGATTAAAACCTTATAAAAACCTGGAACTATAATATATAGACATGCTTACAGAATTGCATATTTTTTATAGATCTCATGACGCTAAGGTTTGGTTATACAACTAGCATGGAAATAAGAAACGTTAACTCTCAAATTAGGTAGAAAATATTTTCGAAACGAGGAAAGGAGAAAAATGAATTACTTTTATTTTATGCTAATCGATATTTATTGCATGAAAATAATTACAAAGGATGAATAGGACAGATCAACTAGGAACTGATCTGTCAGTTCCTGAGAACAAGAAAAGGAAAATCAAGAGAACTAATAAAACTAGTCTAAAGGGCCGAACATGTAAATAGAGGAATTATACAAATCTAAGTGGTTTGCCCTTCTAGTGTTTGATGCAAGAAGCGCTGGAAATGACCATAGTTGGAGAGTAGGGAAAAGAAGGGTGCAGACTTTGAATCCACCAGGTGGCTCGGACGAGACAGAGGTCAAAGAGCTTGTCCAATGTTGGTTTCTTTGAGTTGAATATCAAATAATTTCGAGCCAACCAAATTGACCATACGACAGCAGCGCCATTGATCAACCAACAGGATTGATTGTGTCTGCAAGGTGGGAGGGATGACCAGTAAGGGTACCAAGAAGTGCAAGAATCCGGTGCAACCCAAACACTCCACCATCTGCAGATCTTTTGCGATAAGAGCCAGGAGAATTTGCAGTGTAAAAAGTGATGAGAGGAGGATTCAGAGTGAAGGGAGCAGAATGGGCATTTAGAGTCAGAATCTGATAAGACACATCTGTGAAGTAGAGTTTCTCTAGAGGGGATGCCATCCATAAAAAGCAACCACAAAAAGCATTCTATCTTAGAAGGTAGGATTGATGACCAAACGTAAGGGATGGAGATACTTGAGGAGGAGGTTCTGAGCAGGAAACAGTAACCAGACTTGACCGTATAACCCTTGAGAGGGTCAGGGTTCCACGAAAAGGAGTCGGCTGCTGAGAAGGATAAGGTGACGTTTACCAGTTCCTCTAGGATGAGAAGGCAGTCGTTTCTTTCCCAGGAATATAGATGACGACGCCATGGCCAAGTTTCAATGGGGGAAGTGGATAGGCTGTTATAGACGTCTGCAAGAGTCGCTTCAGGAATGATAGAGATCTGGAACAGGCGGAGAAAACAGGTTCGAAGGCAACCTAATGAACACCATATGTCTGACCAAATTACCTCAATTTGTAGCTTGCATTTTGGCTTTCTTTTTGCTTCATCAAACTCAACAGGTGCAGGGTAGCACTTAACCACAGGGTCATCACTCATTGAGACAGAACAAGCAATACTCAGTTTCTATGTTACCCAGGGAGAGAGAGAGAGAGAGAGAGAGGGAAAGGCAGAGGGAAGAGGGCGAGAGAGAGAGAAGAACTACAGAAAGTTCAAGAATCTAAATTGTAAACTAGAATTCTGAATTTGTCCAGTTTACTTGACTAATGTGCACACAATTCTACAACCAAAACAGGGGAATAAGAAAACAGGGGATACCTCTGAAACCACACATTCAATGTGAGCAACATATGGGGCCTTATCAAGGCATTCCTTGTCCTGGTAGAGACAAACTGGGTAATCCGGATTCCTTTTCTGTCTGCAAGCATGACAATAGTTTACGCCCGAATCATCTTCAACAAATTTTTCCACAAGGGTTAGAGGATGGAAATGATAACTATGGTCAAGGGTAGCAGGGAACCCCATACATTTGAGATGAGTGAAGAACTTGCACTCTAAGCACTGGTAGTAGGATTTTACACAATACTTGTTGCAGGCAATACATTTTTTAGTGTCGTCATCTTCTTCTTCTTCATCATCACTTTCTTCATCATCACTTGCTTCTTCTGTATCTTCTTCTCCATCATCAGTTGAATCGTCTGTATCTTCTTCTTCTCCGTCATCACTTCCTCCATCTTCATCTTCTTCGTCATCACTTTCTCCACTAGTATCTTCTTTTTCTTCATCTCCTCCATCATCACTTCTAATAACGTAGTGGAGATTGTGCTGGTGACACTCATGCTTTAGTGGAGACGACAAAAGGGTTTGATTAGCGCAGATCATGTCAAGAGCAAGCCCGCAGGGCCTACACTGATACACAGCTATTCCGACAAGTTCTCTGCAGGCCTTACACCTAGACGACCACTGTTCGTCAGAAGTTGTAGTAGAAGCACGAAGAGGGTGTTGTGAGTGATACGGATGCTGTATCTCCAGGGGAAATTCTGCACAAGAAATGTGGAGATAGTTCCCGCATTCAACGCACCCGTAGGCAGGACCTTTAACCAAATCATTGCATAATGTACAGCGTATACTGTTCCATCTAGAGTTGAAAAGTCTGAGACTGTGAGGGTCGGAGAAATGCTCAATCGTGGTGGGTTTTTCCTTCTGATCTTCAGCTACCACTTCAAGTTTCCGGCGGCCTTTGTTCTCTTGTGACAAAGCACATTGGACATCAATCGTGAAATCACACTTTTTATATTGGAAGATAAACATAGGGCAGAGGGAACTGCATCCATCGCAAATGTGTGATCTGTTCCAGGGAGTGGATGAGCAGGAGAGGGTGAGGGTGAAGCACCTCTTGATTCTTGGATAACCCAAAGCATGATTCGTCCATCATAAACCCGCAGTCATCATCTTCGCATAAATAGGCCTGACCATGGATCGTTTCATAGCACCTGGAGCAGTCAGTGCGACCCTTTTTTCTTCCTGCAAGCTCTGTGAACTCCGATACATGGCTGAGTTTCAAGTCATGTTCGTGTGTCCAATGCTTGATCCATTTTTTCAGTTTGCACACAGCCAGGAAGTGTTGCTCGTTGACTTTTACAAAAACTTTTGAAATCGTTTCAGTTCATGATAGTTGATCACTTTGTCCAGTTATGCATACTACAGGGAAATAAATGCCTTTATTCAACTCTTTCTCGGGTCTAACTTGCACCATACTTGGTAACATCAATGATGCTTTGAGAATTATATTTATTTCCCAGACATTAATGTAAGTAACTGGGTATGCAAACATAGGAAACAAATGTGCAGCGGAAAAACCCGAAACTAATGGAGGATCCATGTGAAACGGGGTAAACCGAACAACAAGATTTTCGTACCTGATTTGGTCGAGTTCTTTCACTCAACTCTTGAGTTGAATCAGCTAGAACCAGACAAGAAATCCGACTCCTCTACGGTATCCACATGAACCATCGATGACCGCTAGCAACTGTCTCACGATCACTAACTTGAGCACTCCCGAACTGCAGTGCTAGCTGCAGAATTTCCGAGAGCTAGAGACTAGAGAGTGTTTGATGTGTTTTTCTCAAGTGTGAAGAGTGTGTTAAGCCTTGCTTTTTCTTAAATCTGATCAAACCTTCACCTTTTTTTACATACTTGAAATGCATAGTTAATTAGATAATGGCCAATATAATGGCCAACATAATCATCCAATAACTTTCATGAATATATTTCCACTATTATCATGTCTCCACTAATGCATTATCATATATAATATGTATTGGATTACACATCATCCTGGGCAATAATTCTGGTTCAAAAATCTGGCAATTAATGAACCAAATCAACCCAAACAACCCGGTTGAACCATGGTCCAACCATGGTCTAACCACTAGCTCAATACCCTGGTCGAACCATGGTCCAACTATGGTCTAACCACTAGCTCAATACCCTGGTCGAACCATGGTCCAACTATGGTCTAACCACTAGCTCGAATCAACAGTTCTAAGTGTATGACCCTGTAGGCACTTGTGACGTTTGGCAATAATTGTAAACTCTCATTTACAATTATAAACAATGACCGGTGTCTAGCAACACATCATTGCTACCCAAACGACAAGATCAGTACTGATTCATTATGCCTCGGAAGATGTCATTACCCTTTCGTCCCATTATCGAGATCAAACACGAGACATAGAATATGTCATTCTCGCCTATGTTTAATCTAACATTTCTTGATCCCCGAGTTAACTGTGTGATACAGATACAAATGATATCCCCATATCACTTAATCTGAGCATGGCCATGCATTTACAGTTCAACTTTATCAAGAGGCCCAACTGATAATATAATCGTTATATGGGTTGGACGAATTCCATCTTGATCATTCAAAACCCACTACACGTTATATCATATACCCAACGATTATTCTGAGGTCCACTCTATTACGAATGACTAAGAGTAATATCAAAGTATATGACAAACGTGTTGGGAACCTTGATGATCTCAGGTCTAAGGATAGTACATATAAGAATCACTAATGACAACATGAGTCCATGCAGTGTTCTTATGTCTGGTCAGTCCATTCTACAAGTTCTCTAGCTTGTACCCATATGTAGAATTTATATCTCATATAATTCTCAACATACGCTAGTCTTAATTTATTATTACAACCCATCCACAGTAATAATAGACTAGGGACAATTCAAGAATATAATATTCTTAGGTTATAAATATGTGCAGGCGTTTATCTCATATAAACATATTTATTGGAATAATACCTTAATCAAAATACATGACTTGTAATATAATCATCCAATGATTGGCTTTTAGGCATTACACTAACAATTAATTACTGAGGACATGCCAACTAATATCTTAATATCGCACCGGCTTGTCTGATGGTACCATCTAAAAAAGTCAATGTCGATTTCTGTGTTTTTTCTGACTTCATCTTATCTTGTGGAGAACCTTTGATAAATTTTTTAAAAACTATTGGGTTAGCTGTTTTTTCGGAATGGAACTTTTGAACTGAAAAATCAGAATGGAGTTACCTGAATTTTTATTTCCTAACATAACACCCCCATGAGCTATCAAATTCTCCATAAATAATTAATCTAACAAGAGGGTAGAGGTAAATTTGTTAAAAAATTTAGGGTTTTTTTTTAAAACTAAATCGTAAATTCTACTTCTAAAATAATATAGTCATCAATCATCAATCATCAAAGACTGACGGGAAAAGTTAAAATTTGTTAATTTACGGCTAGTTATACGTATAAATAATAGACTTTACATGAATAAGTGATGTTAAATACCCGGATAAAATTGGGCAGCTTCAATGACAATGGGCCGCAGACCAAAGTTCATGCCCATGATCTGGGGATATTGGGAGATGATGGGGGGTATGGGGTAGCCCTGAACCACCGTCAATATCAATAAGTTGCTTGAGTTTGCTCAAAGCCCTTGTATGATGATTCGAGGAGTTTTCTCGTGACTTGTGAGTTGTGGTGTAAGCAATCCTAGCAACACACCTGCATTTGAACACGCCCACATTTATCTATCACGTTGCACTTAATTCCCAAGATTTTACTTGTTACCTGCTAAAAAGCATCAAGTTTTATGATGTGGAATTCCAAGCAACTCTAACTTGGAAGCTGTTCTTCCGAAATCCGGTGATTTAAGTCTATTTTAGCCTTTCACGAGGGATTGCAGTTCTAAGGATTTGGCAAGCTTGCAAGGTGTTTCTGATCTCCTTGCAATCCAAAGCTATCTCGTAGCTATTGATAGACGAGGGCGGGATTTTGCCTCAGAAAAATCAAACAGGTTTTGAACCATAGTAACTAGCTGCCTAGCGCCACGCTTCACAATCTTCTATTCTGCATCGACCAATTTGGCAGCTGACGTTAATATGGTTTTTCATGTTTCTTTGTTTATCTTGCTTTGTCCTATGGTTATGTATTCTTAATCTTATTTTTTTATTGTCAACAGCCTCAGATTATCTGTACCCGGATTGAATGAGGATTGGTAGGGGGCAAAGTTCGCGATACGAGATGGATACGAAAAAATTAATATATAATGTATTAAAAATTGAAACATAAAATGATATTTGCAAGAAGAACTATATATTTAATATAAAAATATAAATACGTAGACTTAATCAATGGTATTATTACCAAAAAAAAAATCAAAGGTATTACGAACAAGTAGCCCACAAACAAGAACATGAACATCTTAGTTGGCATCGTGCACCATAGTCTTTGGGATCCATTAGCAGTGGAACGGCCAATGTTATCAAACTCGGACCGGAGGTTGAGCCGGTCGGACCATCAGGTCACAATTTTCCAAGGTTAAATGGTTAAACCCGGGTTCAACTGGAAATCTACGAAAGAATTTTTTATTTGGAGAACTAATTGGGCCACGGTTAATTGGGTCCAACCGGCCGGTCCGATCCGGATTTGGAAACATTGGGGAACCTTATTGAGTAAACCATCCACTAGGACAGGAAGAATAAGCAAGGTTATTAAAATTGATTGGACCGTTCGGTTCAACAAGATTTAAATGGAAATCGCCCATATACTAGCCTGATTTTTTTTTTTTGTACTGAACGAAAGCCTTTATTAAAAAAGGATCAAAGATGATTACAGTAATATAAGGCATGCCCTTTGCTACAACGCCAACTCAAGCCATCCAGTCATAGCTATAAATAAGTATATACAAAGGAGAAACTGCATTTCCAGGCAGCACAAACACAGACTTAGAGAGGTGAAATCATGCTGAAACTCAGGATGGGACTTCTCCAGAATTTAATAAAGTCAGCGCTTATAGCTTTTTATTCTGTTTTTTAATTGGTAAGAGCTGTGTGTTTTTGACAAATTGGTAGAACCGGTCGGTTTTTGACGAATTGGTCAAACCTTGCAAGGTTTTTATCGGTTGAACCATTATTTTTATGTTGGAAATTAAAATTATGGACGACACCAGGATTTGAATTTTTTTTTTTATATTCAAAGCCTCCAACCAACTAAGTTATTATTAATTTTCTATATAAATTTTATTAAATATTGAAAATTGCTTTAATTTTGACTTTAACGACATAAAAAAATATATGCATACTTAAAATTTCAATAAATAATATTTTAATTTTGAAGAAATAAATTATTCTAATATTAATTATGTTCTTATCATCTATATTTTATTTATTTCATTATATATATATTATTTGAAAATTAATTTTAATTATTTTATTAGTTATTCTTCTAAAAAATTAATGTAAAATTATTATGATGAATATATTTTGAATAATTTTTTAAAAAATTAGCTTAATTTAATAAAACGATCAGACCCTATTTTTCTTAAACATCTTTCTTTACTGGTTGAATGTCCGGTCCGATTTTAAAAATTGTGAATAATAATCCCACTGTGATAAATCTTAAAGATCAAGAGTACGCTCATTGGTCATTGCCATTAGTGGATGAAAGCCGTATTTCGCCACGTATTTTTTTCTAAAAACTCCAAATCCTATAAAGTAAAACGTTTTCCAGTGCACCACCATTCTCAATGTTTAGAAAGGTTGGCTTGGCAAGAGACATTTCGGAGAGATTAGTTTACCTATAAAGTATTTAATATTTTTGAACCCGAACAGATGGTCAACCCAATCAAGCCATATAGGTCACGGTGTTTCGCGGCTAAATGTAGTGAAACCAGGTTTGGATCGAAGACTTTTGTCTGGGGGCTAAGTTTATATAAGAAAAAATTACAAAATAATAAAATATAACAAAATATAATTTTACAATTTAATTCAATAAAAGAATTATCATATAACGTAAAATAATTAAACAATTATATTCTAAATCATAGTTGTAAAGGCGAATCATTAATTGCGAAAATTAAAATTTTAATTATTATTATACAAAATGTATAAAAAGTAAATCTGGGCCAAAAAAAATCTATATCAATGTGATTAGTAAAAAAATTATGTAATAACATATAAGGCTATAAAAATATTTCACGTAAATAAAAATAATAATTTGGTATGTTTTAAACAAGAAGTTAATTTAATTAATTATTTTTCTAATTATTTAAATTCTCAATTAAAAAATATGATGACATGATAAGAATGCTATTCAAAATCCACCGTAATATTGTTAACAATGTGTTTGTGTAGACTATATTCCTTTTTATAACACCAAACTTTGAACATGACATAAGTTCATGACTACCAAATCTAAGTCCCTACCTAGTTATCTCTACCCTTTGATTCTTCCCTTTTTCCTTAGCCAACATCATAACAATCACCCTCTATCAGGAAAATGGCAAAAGGGTAGCTAGGGTGGGGAAGTTTCATGCTGCTGCCCCCATCTCCCACCTTGAGGAAAAAAAAGAAAATGAAAGAAAACTAAACTTTAGGGCTATTAGTCCATTGCCAACCCTGACCACTCATGATCGTCAGCAATTCCATTCCTATCTCCTTTGATGGTGATGGATAGAATTGGTTGATGTGTGATGATATTGCCAGATCGTACGAACATCTTTTGTGGAAGGCTTTAGTGGAGGATTAGACCCATAAATTCAAGTTAATTGGTAGCTCGGCACCATAGTTTTTGCTAATTTTGGTGGAGAAGTACACCTTAACGCAAATATGTAAGAAAAAAAGAAAAAACGAGATGTAAGCGACGGACTTAAAAGGAATAATTACAATTCAAAATTATATGCAAAGATGATAATAAAATAGGTTTATTGGGATGGGCCTGTCGAACTTGTCATTGTATTGTAGATTGTTAGAGCATGGAAAGAAGGGGTGGGAATAGAGTAAGCTGACGAGGTAGGGTAAAGCCACCCCTATTGAGGTCCTATCTAAGAAATAGAAAATTACTCAAACCAAACTAACTTTTTTATTTAATTTGAAATACTTATCTACAAGGTTATTAAACCCGGCTCGGCCATTGACCCGTTATAATGGTCGGGTCGCAGGTTTAGAGGTCTAATCGAAATTCAACTAGGTCTGACCGGTACTAGAATTAATAGTAAAAATTTATTTTTTTCAGAAATAGTCGAACAAAAGGTCTAACCATGGCCCGACCAAGATAAAATTGTTTAAATTTTGATTCTTAACTCGGTAAAAGCCGAAAACGGGTCACTAAATCCAGAAGACCTTGAAAACCCGCCATGAACCGACTGGTCTTTTTGATGCTATAACCCAGAAGGATAAAAAACCTGGAGTTACCTCCGAGTCACGGTTACCCACGTTCAACCAGTTGGGCGGACCGAGTTTGACAAGTTCTGTCTGATCAAAAAAATTGTGAAAAGCTTTTGGCTTTTGTTTATAGTCTTTTTCGATCGGGTTGCCGGAACTACTCATGCTTATAATCAAACTAGGTAGCACATTGGTGCCCTTCACCCTCACGATACACACACCTTTACGGTTTCTCATAACTGCTATTTTGTTACTTTTGCGATACTTAATAAAAAGACCTAACATGCTTTATGGATTGTTACTAAATGTGTAAGATATAACTCCTAAACTCAACCGGACATAGACTATTAGAACTCAATAATAAAAAGACTCTTAAACTTAATATATTTGTTAACTTAGTTTAATATGCCAACATCCTATTTTATAAGGGTCAAGTAGAGTAGGATTCTAATTATTGAAAAGGTTAGGGACAAATTTTAATTTTTTACCCACTGTATATTGGCAGGATAGGGTGAGGGTACACCGAGAAGATCCTAACATTGTATTTGTTAAATAATTAGAAATAAATTGTTTAGAGGTAGACCGATTATATCAACATAAATTTTAACTTTATCTATAAGCTACATTTTTAACTATGAATTTTTTGTACAAGATCATATGCAAATTTTCTCAAAATTCATTATATCTCGATATAAATTTTAAGTAATTTTGTATGAGGACCAAATTGTTTAATGGTACGTACAAATCTTCCTAAGGCCAAACTAAATATAAATATCTTTTTCTTTTATGAGAAAATAAATCATCTATATTTGAAGTTATGCAAGAAATCGAATTTTAAAGATTTTACGGAAAACCTTCCCATGTGACACTAATTAATCTTACGAAAAAAAATTTCCATGTGACACTAAATTTTTAAAATTTTAGCGAAAAAATTTAGGTCTCAAATTTAAAATATTCTTCTAGTTTTCTAATTCAGCTTTAATACCCCTCAATATATAACTAGTTTCTACTTTGCCCTTAGGCTTGGAAGATACAATGAAAATTATAATTAATGTTATTTAAAATCATTGTTAGAGGATGTTGTCATTCTTCTTAAACCCCTAATTATCATGTTAATTCTATTATTTTCAAAGAAAACCTAGCATACTTTTTGCAACAGCTTTGAAATTTTAACAAAAGATGAAAGGGAGAAAAAAAAAAAACGGAAAAAGAGATGAAAGCGACGAACTTTAAAGGAATGATTACAACTTTTTCTCTTTTGAGAAAAAGGAATGATTACAACTTAGAAATATATATATGGCTAAAATGATTGTTAAAGCCTGCAATGAAGGGGTAGTAGTATAGAGTATGCTGAGGTAGGGTGAAGCCACCCGTATTGAAATCCTATTTTGTAAGGGTTGATTAGAGTAGGATTCTATAATTGAAAAGCTTACGGTTAGGGACAAATTTTAATTTTTGTCCGACGGTATATTGGCAGGATAGGGTGAGGGTATACCCAGAATATCTTAAAATCGTATTTGTTAAACAAACATAAATAATTGTCTTAGTTATATAGACTAGTGGTATTTTTTTCTTTTTTTGTTTTTAATAGTATAGAGTGGTGGTATTTTAATGATCTACTAAAGGGCTGATTTATTCAATTTTGGTGGTCACAGTGCCAACTCGTTTGTTAAATTTTGGAGGTTCTATATATATATATTCTAGACCTCACAATGACTTCGTGGATCAGAGCACTTCACAACGACTTTCCCTATACGTACGCTGCGTCCTATGTGTTTGTCAAGTGCAAAAAAATGTGAAATGAGTGGCTTTCCCTACGCTGCGTCATTTGTGTTGTCCAGTGCAAAAAATGTGAAACTCGAGCTCCCCGGCCCCCACACGGTCGTGGCTAAACGCAACGACCAATCACAGTGATACCAATACACCGAGGCATCTCTCCAGGATTTGATTCTATCGGCAGAGATTCATGCATCAAGGACATTGTGGTCGTTTTGCCTTAATCCACTCCATAGACCCTTTCCTATCCACTAACTCAAGCATAGGATATAGTCAAAGATGAGGACTTATTTTGCTCTTAGTTAAATCTTAATGAAGCAACAATACCACAGCACTGGACAAAAAGCTCCTCAAAACTTCATGGCATACACTTACCACTGCGTTATTCTGCCCTATAACCTCCAGGAGAACCAGCAATGCAGTAGCAAATGATCTCTAGACTGAATTAATCTCATTCATACATAACGGACATTTTGCATTTTCCACATCAACAATATTTTTTATATTATAAGGCAGCTTCAGTGGATATACCACGATAAAATGCCAACCATACGAAACACTGAGCCTTAATTTGGGGGGGACAACCTAGCCAAACAAAAGATTTCCCATGATTATAATTCCCTAAAGGAAAGCATGCAAGATACCCATCCTTCACATAATAGCTCACATAATACTTCCCCTCCTTACCACAATAACCCACACCAGAAAAAACTAAAGGCATCCTTCACATGGCCCGCATTTATTTAGCATCGGAAAACAACAAGCACGCATTTATCAACTGCAACTCTAAGTCTAGGAAAATTCTCCAAATATATAGGCACCACACACTCTAGCCACCCTATAACTCCAAAACTTAGATTTGCCACCATGGCCGGCATCCAATCTAGTCAAACTTATTTAAAACTATTGCTACATGCATGATATTGTCATTCCGCTTAAAAGCTAAATATCATGTTAATTCTGCAACGGAATTTATAATTTTAATATATTTATTTAGTAACAAAATAAATTAAAATCAAGAGGTCATAAAGATATATACAACAAGTTTTAATGATTTTTTAATTTAATTGGATAATATATACAAAGAATATCCAAGTTTCTTCATCTTCACAACGGCCCCATATTCATGCATTGGCCTATTTAGGCCACACGATGAAACTAGCCAACGCTACTACACTGACTGATACCTTCTCCTCTGCCTAACAAAAAATATAGGGTTATTAGTACTGTAAGAAATGATATGTAGGGTTAGGATTTATTAGTAGATAAACAGAATCAATGTCCAATTCTGGGTTTAGAGGAAGTGTATATATATTTAAATAATAATTCTAATTAACATATACAACAAGTTTTGATGATTTTTTTGGTGGCTACGTCGCTAGGGCGTGTTTCATGTGTTTTGTCTGTTCCTTAAGTTTCTTGAAATACTGTGACCACCGTGTTACACGGTTGGGCTGTGTTGCGTATATTCTTGTATAGTAAGTTTGCAGTAATAAGATCATATCGTTAGCGTATATATATAAATTGATACTCATGTTCATTCATCTTCACAACAGCCTCATATATTCATGCATTGGCCTATTCAATTAGGGCAAGATGAAACTAACCCACGCTACTACTCTTACTGATACCTTCCCCTCAACCTCAACGTCAACCGCCATAGTAAACCTAGTAGTAACAATACTCTCCATCCTCGGCTTTTTAAAAATCTATAGAAGAGTTGCCAACAAAAACCTAGCTGGTCTACCTCCTGGGCCTTCCCCATGGCCAATTGTAGGTAACCTTCCAGAATTGCTGCGATGCAAGCCCACTTTCCGGTGGATTCATGGGTTCATGAAGGAAATGAACACCGATATTGCTTGCATTCGGGTGAGGAATACTCATTTTATTCCAGTGCTCTGCCCCCAAATAGCCCGGGAAATATACAAGAAGAAAGATGCAATCTTCTCCACTAGGCCACTCACTCTGGGTACACAAGAGACCAGCGGAGGATATCTAACCCCAATTTTTGCTAATAATGAGCAGTGGAAGAAGATGAAGAAGATGCTAATATCTGAGGTGGTGTCTCCGGCGAGGATCAAGTGGCTACATGATAAAAGAGCAAAGGAAGGGGACAACCTTGTGTTCTACGTGCAGAATCAGTACAAGGCCAACAAGAGTGTGAATTTGAGACTTGTGACCAGGCACTACTGCGCCAACGTGTCCAGGAGGATGTTCCTTGGGAGGAGGAACTTCGGGAGGGGAATGCCTGATGGAGGGCCCGGCCCTGAAGAGATAGAACATGTGGACTCAATCTTCAATTTCATGAAATATGTTTACAGTTTCTGCATATCTGACTACTTCCCTTTCTTGGCCGGACTTGATCTTGATGGGCAGCAGAGGTCAATGAAGCATATTAATAACGTGATATGGAAGTATCATAATCCTATCATAGATGAAAGGATCCAGCATTGGAGGTCCGGCAAAAGAAAGGACATGGATGACATCCTTGATGTTCTCATTACCCTCAAGGATCCCACCGGCCCCCCTTTCCTTTCCGACGATGAGATCAGATATCAACTTGTTGTAAGTTTTAGCTCACTGCTTAATTCCTTTGCTTCTTCACTTCCACCATGCACATATATGATATATATAGCTATATAGGATTATATATCAATTAGTAAGGGTAAAGTAAGAAAGTTTATATTAACGATATATAAACTTATAAACTTATACCAGATGCCGCGATCCGGATCGAATCTAAATTAGTCAAGATAAAACCCTGGATAACGGATGCAATTAAAACCAAAAAAATATATTCTTACCCCTTTTTCAGTACTTCTATTATATACTTAATTAATCTTGGTCGACATCATTTGATTGACAGTGGAAAAAAAACGCTTCTCTCGCAAATATATATGTACATGATAAATGATGGAACCCAAAAATCTTAAATGGGAATGTTGATGCATGGTTTTGGCTGTAGGAACTTATGATTGCATCAGTGGATAACCCATCCAACGCAATCGAATGGGCAATGGCGGAGATGATAAATCAACCTGAACTGATGAAAAAGGCACATGAGGAAATAGACAGAGTGGTTGGTAAGGAAAGGCTGGTCCAAGAATCAGATATTGAAGAACTCAACTTTGTTAAAGCTTGTGCTAGGGAGGCTTATAGGCTCCACCCCTTGTCTCCATTCAACGTCCCTCACATGTCTGTAGAGGATACCACAGTTGCTGGCTACTACATCCCCAAAGGAAGCCATGCGCTCCTAAGTCGATATGGTTTAGGAAGGAACCCTAAGGTGTGGGTTAACCCTCTCAAATTCGATCCTGAGCGCCACATGAACTGTGGAAATGTCTCACTAATGGAGAATGACCTCAGGTTCATCTCTTTTAGCACCGGCCGCCGTGGTTGCATTGCCGGTATGCTCGGGACTTACATGACTGTAATGTTGTTGGCCAGATTGGTTCAGTGCTTCGATTGGACCGCGCCACCCAATGGCATTGATCTCTCTGAGGCTGTAGACGAGCTTCTCACCCCTGCTATGCCTGTCACTGCATTTGCTAAGCCTCGGCTGCCTCATCATCTTTATCCTACTCAAAATTGATGTGTTGAACTTGAAAAACAACGTAAAAGACAAATCAATATCATTTGGCTGATCGCGGGGAAATGGATTTGAGCGTGCCTTTGTTATGCTCTTTGATATGCGATGGACAAAAATTTATTATTCTGGGCTTCTATCCTTTATGACGTTCGACTAGCTAGGGACGATCTAAAATAAAGTAGAAGTTATATTGTTTATTTGTGATAAAATCTATTGTAATAAATGTTTGTGGATTAAATTTTTGTCAAACATATCCAACCAAAATAAACATATTTTATGTTTGTTAAAAATAAACAATTTTACAACATGTGGGAGGAGGATACTACAATAAGTAATAGATAAATATCAAATAATTTCAGGTTTAAACTTTTAGGCCATGTAAATTTAGTCGTTCTATGAAAGCTATTCTAGATCAGTTTACCTATTTCCAGTTAAAACTACAAAAATTAAGTGGAGCAGAAGTTCCTCCCAGTCCACTCAATTCGTACCAACAATTTTTATGGCAAATCCCGACCGGGCAAAAGAATTGGGTCATGCATGAACTACATGGTTTGAAGCACGTAACATAGCTCATGTCATTCAACTCAATGGCCAATAAAAATTTTATTCGTAGGTTGATGTCCATGTTAAGTATCCATTACTAATTGGATAGGTTTTCATTGTTACCTAATCTTGTGAAAATTAGGTGGATTAATTTTTTTCTTAATTATCTAGAATAGATCTTAGTTATCTTTCTTAGTTATCTTTATTTATTTTTCAAATTTAGAAGATGTTGTTAGTTTCCTGATTTTTAGCTTTAATAGTAAATTTTGTAGCCTATATAAAGGCCCTGCTTTCTTATGAAAAATCTATCCCAAGCTTTCTAGCATTTCTCTCCAGTATTCAAGCATTTCTCTCTGAGTGTTCTGATAGTGTATTCTCTCTATTCTAATTTGTTGTTTGTTAGTTTTTGTGAGTTTTCTATCTCGGGTTCTACGAAACCTGCCTGTGCAAGTTAGTCTTGCTTAGTCTCAGCACAGTTTGCCTGTGTAACGAGGTTGGTAATGTGAATGGTTAGTGCTTAGTGTTGCGCATTGTTCAACAATCTGGTAGCGGAGCATTGATCACATCGTGAAAGCGGAGCTTTGTTCAACAATCTGGTAGCGAAGCAGATTGACCAACTTTTGTGTGAATCTTTTGTCGATATAATGAACGACTTTCAAGTTATCGGCACAATAGAGAAGCTCAACAACAACAATTATAGTACGTAGTCAACCTGCATAATGTCCTACTTGCAAGGACAAGATCTGTGGGAAGTGGTCAATGGTACCAAGGTAGCACAACCAGCAGATACAAACGGAGAGTTGCGGAAGTGGAAGATTAAAGTGTGGCAAGGCAATGTTTGCTCTGAAGACAACAATAGGAAAGGAAATGCTGCAATGCATACAGAAAGTTGAAACTCCGAAAGAAGCTTGGGATACATTTATCACTCAGTTCTCTAACAAGAATGATATGAAGCTTCAACTTTTAGAGAATGAGTTGTTGTGGGTGACACAAGGAAATATGACAACAACACAATACTTTCACAAAGTGAAGCTCTTGTGTAGTGAGATTTTGGAGTTGGATCCAGAAGCATCTATCGGCGATTCTAGGATGAAAAAAATTCTTATCCATGGTTTAAGGCCGGAATTTAGAAGCTTTATTGCTGCTGTACAAGGTTGGCCAACACAACCATCACTTGAGGAATTTGAGAATTTGTTAGCCAGTCAAGAAGACTTAGCTAAGCAAATGGGAGGAGTCTCGCTGAAGAATGAAGAAGAGGCACTCTATGCATAGAAGAGCAAGTATAATTCCAAGCAGCACGAAGGTGATGGATCCAAGAAGAATGGTGACAAGATTAAAAGTCACCATGGCGAGACGAGCACTTGTGAAGGAGGCTCATAGAACTGTTCCAGTGGATGGAGGTTCGAAGGAAAGTGTTACAACTGTAACAAGAAGGGACATATGGCGAAAGACTACTGGTCTAAGAAGAAAGCTAGGGAGAGCAATGCTGCCACATTTGAAGATGAAGAAGAATGGCATGCTGAAGCATTATTTACTACAGAAGACAAAGAATTTGCATTTACAGCATCAACACATAATCAAATTGATTATGAGAATGATTGGATTGTTGAATCAGGTAGTTCAAATGGTGAAGATGATGTAGTGTTAGATGAAGCGTCTGCATGGTGGTCCCCAGACAAGAAACCACTGCCAGTTTTAGATAGATTGAAAGAGACAGTGGAATCTTCTCAAATTCAGCTAAGTTTATGAGAAGCTGAAGTTTTAAAAGATGGTAGAGATGGTGTAGTTGTAGCTCAAAGTCCTTGTCAAACAGGTGTGCACCAAAGGCCAAATGAAGAAGTTAGGCCGCATGAACAAGGTGAGCCAAGTAGAGAAACCACTGCCAGATTCAGATAGTTTGAAAGAGACAGTGGAGTCTTCTCAAGTTCAGCTAAGTTTAGGAGAAGCTGAAGCTTTAATAGATGGTGAAGATGGTGTAACTGTGTTCGTGCAAAACCGACTGCAAGTGCATAGCGGTGCTGTAGCCTTAGAGCTTTTGATCGATTAGGCTATAAACAATAAGTAAATAAAATATCGAATTGGTGAGAGTAATAGGCAGTGAAAATAAGGTAAAGGAACTGTAAATAAAGAAACAGCGTGCACTCATGCCCCAATTTTATAATGAAATACTTAAACTTATGGAAATTACCAAAATACCCCTGAAACTCAGGACACGAAATCCAATATCCAAAACAATATCTGGAAAGAAATTCTTAATATTCTGAGATGTCATAAAGAACAACAACAAAACCGGCTTAACATGCCTCTAGTCAACCCGGCATCCTGCCGATACATCATCAAAATCCAAATCCCGGCAACCCGCCGATAAAATAGTTAAAATCAAAACGACATCTCATAAAAATCCAAAGCAGCGGAAGATAAAGATAAAATAAAGCTAAAGCAGAAAATGAGATGCAAGTCGGCTCTATGGATCCAACCTGGAGAAGAGGCACAGCTACCTGCTGAGATAACCACGTCCGTACTCTGGAAGGGTAGAAAGTGACTGCACGCTAACTAAGAGTCTGCAAAAAAAACGTTGGCGATTATGTGAGTCGCCTACTCAGTGAGCAGTATCAATCTAATTATGTAGGTGTGCAGAAACAAATTCGAAAGGAAAGAAGAGAAACAAACACAAGTAAGCAAACACACAATAATCGGTACTAACATGCCAACCACATAAGCAGACAGTTTATATTTCCAATCAGTTGTGTATTATGTTTTCTTATTACATATATTATTCAGGGCTCCCTACTGTGTGCGTCGAGCTCGGTCCAGTCTCATGAGACAATCAGGCATAAGCCCAAATAAACCAGGCACGAAGCCCAAACATATCCATAGAGAGAGAGAGAGAGACAGAGAGAACGAGGGAGATAGAAAGGGGGAGGTAGAAGGAGGGAGGTAGAACCGGTCATCACAGACCCATATGCTAAACCGCATATCACATGCTATCCCGCATGCAAACCCGAGGAGTATCACTTCCCGCTCGAACCAACCGATCATCAGCACACAGTAGCCTATCCTCTACTGTACATTATCTTTGTTCACAAATTATGAGTTTATGTGTGCCAAAAGTTGTGATTTAACAGGGTTGTGTGTATTCTCATCTTAGTCATATATCCGGGTCTTCGACCCACAGCACATCACACAAATTACCCAAAATCACACTGCATGTTATGTTCCATAATAATCCAAAATCATGCTCAACCAGCAAATAGAGAACACATAGGCACACAATACGGATCACAACATGTCAGCAAACAGGGCATGCAACTCAAATAGACCAATCTAGCAAGCTCATGCATACAAACATAAAAAGACGTATAAAGTCACCTCAACGACGATTGTCCTGTGGAGCTTTCGCTAAAACAGATCCTCCAGCTCCCGAGGTATTACCCGTGCCTGAATACTGGCACACACAAATATTACAAAACAATTACAACCAAAACGTGCATGCATGATCACTAAATGCTCAACTGAGTTAAACCCGTCCCTAGCTAGCCAATTATGTAATTTCCGGGTCTAAGCCTGTCAAGGTGTTTCTCTCACCTAAACTCCGAGTATCGGGACCTAAGGTTCACCGGGCTTAAGTCCAACTAAGTCCATAAATAGTTCCTAGGCCTATGGCCCATTCATAATGTCCTTAACGAGTCCCCGGGCCTAAAGCCCATCTAAGTCCAATGGTTATCAGAACAAGTTATAAAAATCACATTAGGCCCCGATTCGGACCAATTTCCACTTAAGGGTTTTACCCGAGTAAAAATATTCTCGGCCTATGGTTCTACCCGTGTCGGTAAACTCCCGATTATACACACTCACAGCCCCGCACTCGGTATTCCACTAAACATCCTTTATTTCCGATACAACAATTATTCCTACATTAATTATTACATGCCATGACTGTACATCAAATTACACATCGAGGTAATACCGTTTAATGCCGGAATAAAACCCGAGCCTTCGCCGAAAAAATTCCCGAGCCTCGCCGAAAAATTCCCGAGCCATGCCGGATTCCGGTGAACTTCGCCGGAACTTCACCAACAGCCAGAAACAACCCAACAACAACACTGCCACCATCCAAACATCACACAATTCAACAACCAATACAAATTGTTTGAAAGATTAAACCCGAATTAAAGACAAACTCTGGCAGTGGGACCTCACCCGAAAATCAACCAATCTGCTCAGAACCCATCCACAGCCAATCCGAGCCGTGAAGCACCCCTGCCCGGAGAAGCACACACACACACACACCCGAGCTCCCCACTGCCGGAACGACAACACGCAGCCACCACTGTACACCGTCGCACCCATCGAGCCAACAACCACGCACCACCATCCCGAACGAGACCACACAACAACAACAACCCAAACACCACAACACACACCCAACACAACAACAACCACCCGCCACCAATCCAACGCCCCGACATAACAAACGAAACCAAAACCCATCAACACAAAAAGAAACCCAAAAAATGAGAAAAGAAAAAGGAGAGGGAGCAGGAGTACTCACCCGTGCTCGCGGCTCTTCCCCTCCCGACTGCAGCTGCGGCGGCGACGTGCTCCAGCCGCAGCGAGAGACGATACTGCGATGAACGGCGAGGAGAAGAGATTTGAGCTGTGTGGAGAGGCAAGGGAACAAAGGCGGCAGCGGACGATCGGGGTGAGGAGGTTTCGCGGAAGAGAGGAGGAAAAAAGAAATAGGAAGAGAGAGAGAAGAGAGGATGAGAGTAGCGGCGACAGGAGAAGAAGAGAAGAAAAGAAGGAGAGGAGAGAAAAGAAGAAAAAAGAAAAGAAAAGGGAAAGAAGGGTCGGCTAGGGTTTTGACACGCCAAGCCCAAAATGACGTCGTGTCGTTTGGCTTGGCGCGGTCAACCCGCCCCGTTGACCAGCTCTTTTTTTTTCTCTTTCTTTTCCAAAGCGACGTAGTTTCAAAAGAAACCGCGTTAAACACCGCGTTTCACCCCGATCTCGGATCCGTTACCCCCGGGACCCGAACCACGAACAATACCATCTTAAAATTGACATTTCCAAGGCATAATAATTTATTTCCTCGACTAAAACTCGAAAATACCCCAAGGGTAAGTTTGGAATAAAAATTCCGGAAATTTCATAAATCCAATAATGAAAATCCGGGGCGTTACAAATTATTACTCAAACATAACTGTAGTTACATTCCATAAACCTAGATTAAGGAATTTAGTTTATGAAGAAACTAAAAACAACAATAGATAGCAACAGCGTCATGCTGTCGAATAAAAATCTAAAGGTCTTCACTTTGCTTCAGCCAAATTCTCCTCTCTCTCCTACTCTGAAAGATGAATTTTTGTTGCTGAGAAAAGAGTGTGTCGATGGGCCAAAAAACGCTCTCCTCTTAGGGTTTTATTCTTTTCTATTTATAGAGAACGAAGTCTTTGATAAAACCCTAAGTCTTGGAAAATAAGTTTTCTTCTCAAAACCTAGCAGCAAAAGGTCTCATTTCCTTCCAAGGAGTGTCCACGTGATCTTCAATAAAATCTCCTTGAACTTAGGCGCAAGTCTCCAAATTAATTATAAAAATTGGGACTTTGACGCCAGCGCCGCTGTCAGGTTGCATCTGGGCACTGTCGCTGGTGCTGTTTGAACTGGAACCAGGCATACATCAGCGCCTCGCTGTTTTTGGGCCAACATTGTCAAAATCCACTCCAAAAAGAACCTAATTGCACCTGAAAGAAAACAAGAGCTAGAAAAGTAGAATTTGGTGTAAAAGCAAGTGATTTCCTATCTAAATGCATGAATGGATGCTAAATGCAAGGACAAAAGACTACAGTACATGCTGTAAAAGTATGTAATTTCGTGCTCATCAAATTTCCCCAAACTTGAACCTTTGCTTGTCCCCAAGCAAAACCCAAACTTCATCACAACGAAAATGATGCAACAGGAAATTACAACTGCCATCTCGAAATTAAAACACATCAGCAGCACCTTTCACACACACTACAGCTTCAGCTGTCAGAAATCCTAAATTGTCTCATTGGAAGAAAAATTATCAGTTCTAATTCAACAAAATTCAGAATGCACAAAGATGATCAAAAGAAAATCAAAGTGGTAACCATTTAACCTTCAAAGCTTCTTATGCCATTGCAAAGAGATAAGTACCAAAACTATTCAACCATCTCATAAGCCAATTCAAATTTTCAATCTCAACTAATGAGCATAAAGCATAATCAGGGTTCAAAAGGTCTTTCTTGGTCTTGTAATGGGGTCAGTTTGAGGCTAATCAAAAGAAGGGAATTAGATGGATAACAAAAACTGCTTACCTTCCAAAATCCTAACTTAGGATAGCTTCTTCTTTAAAGTAATGTTCGAACCAAGAATTTATGAACCTTTGGAGCACAATTAGAGTTGCAGGAGATATTGAGAGCAAAAGACTTATCAAGAGAGTGTAGAGAGATTTGTTTTTTTTTTTCTTTTTCTTTGATTTTTTTATTTCTCTCTCCATTTTTTTCTTTACATTTTGAACAACTCCCTTGATCACATTACAGTACATCACTCATCTCCATGTTCTTAAATTACAAAGCTCCATTTAATATCTCGACAATGTCCTTGTGTTTTCACCTTACAACGGGTGTTGTCACGACGCTGTCAACCTAAAAGTTAGAACTAGGAAGGCAAACAGACAGGGTCGGGCTATAATTTGAAGAATAGCGTGCTTTAAAGCACTTTGATGGTCATGCAAGGCTCAAACAGCTCAAGTATGATGGTGTGGGTATGTGAAAATAAATTTGACCATCAATCTAGGCTCAAAGGGATTGTCAAGTGGAAATTATGATACAGGTAGGATAAAAGTCATGTTAAGCTTAGCAAACAATGCCTATATTACTTCCACAATTATACCAATATGCTAAAAATTTCGCTTCAAAAGAAAATGAGAATTGGTTCTAAGATAGCTGACAGCGGGCACTGTAAAGTTAAAAGAAGAGCAAATGGCACAAGTTACCTCATCCTGTACAAACTAAACCATACTGAACTTGAATGATTAAACCATACTGATTTTCTCAAGTAATTTTGATTTTCTCATCCTGTACAAACTAAAACATACTGAACTTGAATGATTATCAGGTGTTAAATTTAAGTATCATCAGGAAATGGCAACAGGTGAAACAACAGCATGCGCTGCAGCATGCTGCTTCAGCGAATAAAATCGAGAAGGCGCAATAAATTCCAGCAGCATACATAATAACAATCAATTGGCCGTGCACAGAATGCATAAACATAAACACAAACACAAAAATGCCAATTTCTGCCTCCCCCAAGCTTAAAAGCCACAGTGTCCTCACTGGGGCAGAAATAAAGCACAAAATACATAAAAACAAAAACATAACAAAAAGGGAGGGACTCCCCCAAACTTGAATGGAAACGTGAAATGCATGGATGCAGGGGGTATAACGGACACTCATCACAATAAACAGTGCATGTGAAAAAATTAAAAGTGCAAGAGTAGGGTTAAGTATGCTTCTCTGTTTGTCGTAGTGTTGTGTTGCACTGGCAGTGCATGCTGCTTGCCATCATAGTCCCCTGTCTTTATGGTTTTCTGATTTTTCTAATTTTTAGGGCTATAAAAACAGCAACAAAAACAAAAGTAAAACTAACGGGATGTATGAAGAATAAAAACTGACCTCGGGTTGCCTCCCGAGCAGCGCTTCTTTTTTGTCTTGTAGCTGGACAGCTTGCAGCTCACGCTGCTTATGGTGGCTAAAAAAGAAGATGAGGAATCTCCTTCACGAATGATGCTCCAGGAAAGTGATGTTTTAGTTTCTGCCCATTCACTTTGAAAGTGTTGTTCTCCACATCACAAATCTCCAAATTACCTTTTGGAAGGTAATCAAGCACTGTATATGGCCCCGTCCAGCAATTAGATAATTGGCCATTGGAGAGTGTCAGCCTAGAGTGAAAGAGAAGAACTCGATCTCCCACATTAAACTTCCTCTTCTTTCGTTTAAATTTGCATGATGGAAGCTTTGGCACATCTACATGAGGCTCCTTCACATCATTAGGAGGAGAGACAGTGCCGCTGTGACTTAACATCTCCATGGCTCGCAATCGGGAGTCAGGATCTGGAATGGCTGATGGGTGTTGTGTTTCCTTCTCTGCAGTGCTGTCACCATCCTCTGGTCTACCCTTGCTGGCCAAACAACACGATTGTGACTTAACAGTGTCACCTACAACGCCTGCTGTATGAAGCATATCCTCCTTGACCTCATTAACGGCACTCATCATATAGCAAGCAATGGATTCCAACTCTGAATCCATTTTCTTTTGGACATTAAATTCTACTCTTTTCTCCCTAATTCGAAAAGTGATGTTGCCATCCTTTACATCAATTACAGCGCCAGCTGTTGCGAGAAAAGGCCTCCCAAGAATGGTTGGAGTCTGCTCATCAAGCTCCATATCCATGATCACGAAGTCGCAAGGTATATAGAATTTCCCAACCTTCACAGGAACATCCTCCAGTACTGCTATAGGATACTTCACGGATCTGTCGGCAAGCTGCAGCACCATGCTGGTAGGCTTAATCTCTCCAACGTCAAGCTTTTCTGCTGCTGTTAATGGCATCAAACTGATACTGGCCCCAAGGTCACACAATGCCCTATTGAAGTTCTGGGTGCCAATAGTGCAAGGAATTGAAAAGCTTCCCGGATCATCAAGCTTTGGTAGGGGCTGCTGTTTCAGCAGCGCAGCGCTACATTCTGCTGTAAGGGCCACTGTCTGTGCCTCTACAGTGCGCTTGTTGGTGAGGATTTCCTTCAAGAACTTGGCATAAGTAGGCATCTGATCCAGAACAGCGGTGAAGGGAATCTCCAATCTGAGGCCACTAAGCATGTCCACAAATCTTTTATATTGCTCCTCGAGTCTGCTCTTTCTATAAAATTGTGGATATGGCAATGGGGGCTGGTAAGGCACTGACAGTGCTTTCTTCTTGGGTTTAGCTTCTGACAGCATCGCTGGTGCAGCCGCTACTTCTTGCTTCTCCTCTAATTTGGGTGTTGTCACCTTTTTTTATTTAGGAACAGGATCTGGAAGCTCCTTCCCACTCCTCAGCGTCACTGTATTGCACTGCTCCTTTGGTTTTGCTTTCGATTGACCAAGCAGTGCTCCTTGTGGCTGCTTCATATAAACCTGCGGATAGGGCAGTGGGGGCTAGTATGGTGCTGGCAACGTTACTGGCTTGCTTGCTGCTTCATTCTTCTCTTCTAGTACCTTCCCACTTTGGAGTGTTACTGCCATGCATAGCTCTTTTGGATTCATCTCCAGTTGGCCTGGCAGTCTGCCCAGCGGCTGCTGTTGCTGTATAGAGAATTGTGTAACTTGATTTTCAAGCATCTTGCTGTGGGCCTTCAGCTGATTTAGCTCCTTATCCATCCTATTCTGACCTTCAAGCAGCTACTTCACCATTTGGGTCAATTCAAAATACCCTCCTTGCTGTCCACCTTGCCAGTGCTGCTGCTATTCCTGATGCTGGTACCCCTGATTGTAGTTTTGGTTGGGGTTTGATCGCCAGCCCTGGTTATACCCCTGGTTGTAGTTGTTGTATGACTGATTCGGACGGCGGTCAATGAAATTTGCCTCCTCTGAATTGTTCTCAGGACACTCAAGGAAAGAGTGAGAGATACCACAAATTTCACAGACACTATATTGGGCAGCAGGTTGTACCTAGGCGATAGGTTGCATTGTCTTGGTTGTCAAGTCCTTAAGTTGCTTGGAGTTAACAGCAAGCTGGGCCTCTAGATTGGTGTTCCTGTCAACATGATGCACACCCCTTGCACTGCGGCGCGGCTCATCATCAACTTCATGGTTAAGCATGATTCTTTTGGCATCCTCATACGGTGCATGTTTAAACTTCCCATCCGGTGCGGCAGCAATGAGAATGCGCCTATCTTTTGGTGACATGGCGCGATAGAAAATCCCCAGCAGCGGTGGTGGGTACACCCTATGGGCAGGGCAATGCTGGATTAAATCCTGAAATCTCTCCCATGCTTGCACCATCGTTTCATCATACTTCTGCGTGCAATTGCAGATTTGCCCATGAAGCTCATCCATCTTGGTGTTGGGGAAGTATTTCTTCAAGAATGCCTCCTCCATTTGCGCCTAGGTGGTGATGCTGCCCGCTGGCAAAGTTTTCAGCCATCATTTGGCTCCATCCCTGACGGAAAATTTGAAAAGATGGAGTTTTTTGGCATCTTCAGAACACCCCTGAATTTGGGTGGTGGCACAAATATCCAGGAAGTCCTCCAAGTGCTGGTTAGGGTCCTCCAGCGCCGATCCTCCAAACTGCTTGTTTTGCACCATTTGAACCAAGTTGGTTCGGAGCTCATATGGTTGATCATTATTGAATGGTGTTATGGCTCCAGTAGGTGCTGTATGGCGAGGTTGCATAAGCTGATTGATTGGCAGATTGAAGATGTTGGCGAAAGGATCGAAAATATCATGAGCGATAGCATTCTGATGCTGGCGCTGCTGGTTCTTCGGGCCTACAGAATTGATGATATTGCCCTCATCATTCCTTGGTAAGTCGTCCTGGCAGATGGACGTGAAGAATGCATTTTTACATGGGGAGCTGGATTGAGAGATCTACATGAATCAACCAAAGGGTTTTGAGAGTCAAGATCATCCCGAGTATGTATATAAACTCCAGAAGGCTCTCTACAGACTAAAACAAGCACCAAGGGCCTGGCATGGCAAAATTGCTGAGTTTTTAGTCCAGGGTGGTTATGTTGTGACAACTGCAGACTCTAGCTTGTTTGTTAAAGCTAGTGGAGGAAAGTTAGCTATAATGCTGGTCTATATGGATGATTTAATCCTCACAGGAGATAGTGAAGAGGAAATTCTCCAAACGAAGCAGAATTTATCAATATGCTTCCAGATGAAAGAGCTTGGGCTGCTTAAGCACTTTCTTGGTCCTGAAATTGACCGTACACAAGAAATTATCTTTCTTCATCAACAGAAATATTGCAAAGAATTGCTGAAGAAATTTAGAATGCACGATTGCAAACCAATATCAACGTCTGTGGAGCCGAATGCTAAGTTCTGTGCTCATGAAGGAAAAGAATTGGAAGATACAACGATGTATCGTCAATTAGTGGGTAGTTTGATATATCTAGCTCAAACAAGACCAGACATCTCCTATGCGGTCGGTGTGATGAGTCGGTATATGCAAAACCCAAAGAAGCCTCAATTGGAAGCAGTTAGAAGAATCTTGAGATATGTCAAGGCTACACTTGGCAATGGAATTCTCTATAAGAGAAGTGAAGATTGCAGATTAGTTGGCTACTGTGATGCTGACTATGCAGGTGATCATGATACCCGACGTTCAACTACTGGGTATGTTTTTAAACTCGGGACTAGAGCAGTTTCTTGGTGTAGTAAAAGACAACCAATAGTCTCTTTATCCACAACCAAAGTAGAATACCGAGCTGCAGCAATGGCAGCTCAAGAGAGTACTTAGCTTGTACAGTTGTTGATGGATTTGCATTAGTTAGCTGAGTATGTAATTCCTTTATGTTGTGATAATCAATTAGCAATACGTTTGGCCGAGAATCCCATGTTTCATGAAAGGACTAAACACGTGGAAGCTCGTTATCACTTTATCAGGGAAAAAGTCCTTGAAGAAGAAGTGGAGCTGAGGCAGGTGAAGATTGAAGATCAAGTCACAGATGTGTTCACAAAAGGCTTGAGTGGCAACAAGTTTAAACGCTTTTGTCATCAGCTCGGCATGGTGGAAAGAACGGGAGTTGGTGTTGAGGGGGAGTGTTAAATACCCACACCAATTGGGTAGGTTTTGATTGTTACCTAATCTAGTGAAAATTGGGTAGAATAGTTTTTCACTTAATTTTCTGGATTAGATCTTTGTTATCTTTCTTAGTTATCTTTATCTATTTTTCTAGTCTACAGGATGTCGTTAGTTTCCTGATTTCTAGCTTTAGTAGTAAATTTTATAGCCTATATAAAGGCCCTGCTTTCTAATGGAAAATGCTTCTCAAACTTTCTAGCATTTCTCTCTAGCATTAAAGCATTTCTCTCTGAGTGTTCTGAGAGTGTATTTTCTCTATTCTAATTTGTTGTCTTGTTAGTTTTTGTGAGTTTTCTATCTTTTCCAACCCGGGTTCTGCATAACCTGCCTGTGCAAGTTAGTCTTGCTTAGTCTCAGCACAGTCTGCCTGTGTAACGAGGTTGGTAGTGTGAAAGGTTAGTGCTTGGTGCTGTGCATTCTTCAACAATCTGGTACTGAAGCTTTATTCAGCAGTCCATTCATGCTTTTTTGGAATAACCATAATATCATGATTATTGTAAATGGTGAGGCCACCACCATCCTCCTTAGTGGCGAACACAGGGGGGCTGGTGGGTGTCATGGCCCCCAAAATTTTTATCATGAGTTATTTTTAGTGTATATATTTGTACAAAATGGTCCTTATTTTGGTGGTAGTTAAAGGTTGGAGATTAAATTTGGGTTCATTTTATTTTTTTGCCTCCCAAAAATATTTTCCTAGGTCCGCCACTTCCTCCAATGGGAATTCTTCAAACTTCATCCGACCAGGTAGCTCATAATCGAACCTATACAAGACGTTAGCCAATGCATGCTTCACCCCAGAGGCACCCATAGCCAAACCTGGGTAGATCATATGACCAGCACCAAATTAATGGCGTGATGAGACCATTTATAATCCGTTTCAAGACTGTCAAACCTTTCGGGGTATAAGAGCTCATGATTATCCTAGTGTTTCGGGTCTCTTCCAATAGGTTAAGCAATGATTACGAGCTGAGTTCCAGGGAAAACATCGTGTCGTATCCACCAATCTTGCATTGTTTTATGCAATAGTGAGGAACCAGCAAAAACAACGGGGTGCTTGCGAAATCTTTCTTTTATTACACATTCTAGGTAATTCAGGGTGTCAAGATCTGTTGCCTCTACTTTCTGCAAAATGTTTCCGTTTTGCCTCTCATTTTTTACTGTGCCTCATGATTCTTGTGTTTCTAAGTAGCTCAGAAAATGCCCACGTAAATGTGGTAACAGTTGTTGCAATTGCACCCAAAAAAATGTCCTGTTCGAAATTGAAACTAACTTTAGACACTGATTTTCCTATGAAAATTTGTAATCAATAATTTGAGAGGAGACAAAAATCACAAAAAGTAAGAGCCGGACATGAAATGTTAGAAGTAAAACTGTGAAAGAGAGAAAAGTAATCCTCATAAAGAGTTCAATAAAAATAAAGAGAAAGCATTATACACAATCACTAGGTATGTTATTAATCTCATACTAGGGAAATAATTTGCTATAAAATCTTATGGGATTGCGTTACTGATTTTATTATTGTTTGTAAATAAAGGAAATTAAGAAAAAGAAGGTGAGCTTAACAAGAAAATAGCCTTAAGATGATCTTTACTGAGCTGAAACTAGGTTTGTTGCTTTCTCATCAGCCCTAACAAAATATCAACAAAGTTTCCATGCTCTAGCCTACGCCTTCTAGGATCTAGATGTTGATCAATTACCATTTCAATGTAACCATTCAGGGTTTTAAATATCCGCTCAAGATTACGACAGTGCCATGTTTCCTCTGCCACCTAATAACAGAAAGCGTCTGAGGTTCTGGAACTGAGTCAAAAACGTATAAGCCATCACTGCTCCTGCTTGTAAGGAGAGTTTTCTTGTGGGTTCGATCCTTAACAAAAAACAAGTGAAGGTGAAATTCAATGAAAACATCATTGTCCTTTGCAAATTGTTGAACAGATAGTAGTGACTTAGTAATTTTGGGACATGAAGAATATTTTTAATAAGTAAAGGACGAGAGCCGGTGGAAAGAGAGAATTTACCAACACCTGCAATGGAGAGCTCACTACCATTGCCAATCTAGACCGAATCTTGTCCAGGGTACTCAGTGTAGTGATGGAGATGCCGTGATTCCGGAGTCACATGGTGACTGGCTCCTGTCTCAGGGATCCACTGATTGGGGGAGTAGGCGGAATAAGGATGCAAAACTGTGTTGAGAGTAGGAGAAGTGCCAGAGTGTCTCTGATAGCAATTTTGCACCGTGTGACCCCATTTACTGCAAATCTGGCACTGAGGTCGTTCCTGGTTATTGGTATTGCGATTGGGTCGATGATTAGAGGATTGAGTAGAATAAAAATAATTGTTCTGGCCTCGCCCTCGCCCTCGACCACCCCTCTGAGAACAATTGCCCGAATATGTCTGACGTTGAGTGACATGTACAGAAGGAGCAGAGGACATAGGGAGATCCGTTTGAGGATCAGTAGTGGTGGAAGAGGAATCGAGAGCAAGGGTCTTGAGAGGATCGTTATGAAGGAATTCAAAACTCATTAGGGCATCCTGGAGCTCTGCAAAAGACAAAGGTTCTAGTCTGGCAGAAACAAGCAAAGGCTTTAAGATCAGGCTGTAAGCTGCGAATAACACTTATCTGAAAATCTGTGGGAGTCATGGCTTGCCCACTAGCTGTAAGTTCGTCGGACAGACGCTTGGCGCAGTTCAGGTATCGCATAACCGGTTCATCTAGTAGTTGAGAAATCTGTTGTAAGGCTGAGTGAATTGCCATACAGCGAGCCTGATTAGAAGAGGCCAGAGAGGATTCAAGTGCATCCCACGCTTCTTTGGAGGTCCGTTTTCCAACCACAGTAGGAAAAATAGCAACATCAATAGAGGAGTTGATGCTGCTAAGAATAGCTTGATCCTGCTGGATCCAGCGACCATAAGTAGGATTGAGTTGAACTTCACCAGTAGCAGAAACAATCGTCGGTGGAGGGCATGGAAAAGTTTCTGTGACATACCCTAAAACACCTTGGCCAGCCAAATGGAGCTCAATTAGAGCGCGCCAAAACACATAATTGGTATGGGTTAACTTAATAGAAACAGAGTGATGAGAGTTATTTAGGGTTTGGAGAGAATCAGGTTGAGGGATAAGGGCTGCCGCACCAGAAGAAGAAAAAGCTCCTGTGGACGAGCTGGACAGTGAACCAAAGGAAGAAGAAACTACGAAGGTAGACGAGGTGTTGTTAGCCATTACAGAAAAAGGGGAAAAAAATTTTAGGGTTGTTTGCGATTAAGCGAGATGCTCCGCTACGATATAGAACTGTAGCTAATAGAAGTATTGGGAGTGAAAGACTCTCTAGCTATCTATCTCACAGCCGAGACTTGTATATATAATAATAGTGTACATCAGTAACTTGCATGAGTAAGAGGAATACATAGTATAGAAATCTACATCAACATAACTTCCTAGGAAGAAGAGGATAACTATCTGTGATAAGAATTGTGTTATCACGTACAGATGTTAAGTGTCGTGCTATATACTAACAACGATGAGCAGCCACTCCTGTCAGGCGATCAATAAATTTACCTACTATTGGGAAGAAATCCTCAGCGTTGAAGTGGTTCAACATTTCAAAGGCCCCATTGATTACCTCACCCAATTCTTTCTTAAATTCTAGTTTCCCACAATTCTTACCGAAGGCAACACTCCCAATGAAACCATCTGTCATTTTAAACACTTCCCTAGTGAGGTTTACAGGGTTTGGGTATACTGTGGACAAGAATGCAATTAGCTCTTGTATTTGCTCATTCCTTGCATACCAAAACATGCTTACTCTCTTCATGCTCAGGAGCTCAACTACAAGGAGGGTACGAATCTCTTTCCAGTGATTTGAGTAGGGAGAGAATGCTACGTCTAGAAAATTATAAGAAAGCCTTCGTGGGCCAACCGATGGGCGATGGCTACAACAATCTTGATCATGATCTTTTATGACTTCCCTGGAGGTTTCGGGTGAAGAGAGCACAAGGGCAGTGGTTCTACCGAGCCGAACCTGCATGTCTTGGCCAAAGTTCTTTGACATTTCCCAAAGGGAAGGGTGAGGCCATTTCCCCAGTTGATGCAGGTTACCAATAATAGGCAGCTTTGGAGGGCCAATGTTCGTGCAAAACCGGCTGCAAGTGCACAGCGTTGCTGTAGTAAACAAGGTCGAATCACAGGGATTGCGAAATAACACTGTTCTTAGAGCTTTCGATCGATTAGGCTATAAAACAACAAGTAAATACAAGAGTTGATTTGATGAGAGTAATAGGCAGCAAAAATAAAATAAATAAATAGTAAATAAAAAGACAGCGTGTATTGGTGAGGTGATGCAGTAATAAAGAAACCTAGGTTGTCCAGGGTTCACTACAGCGGGTGCTGTCTAAATAATAAAACTATGGTTGGGCTAATTTATTCGTCTGCCTTGTAGGGCTCCCTAGTCTTTATCATCTATAACCAGCTGTTCACTGTTATTGTAAACCTACCCTAGTCCCGAACAACCTGCTGTTCGCCAGTGTTGCATGTCCTAAGGTGCAGTAGGCGCTGTACTAGGCGCTGGATCCTCAACTATCCTAAAAATCTCTTTCGACAACTGTTAGAATAGATTTTGTGTAAGAAACGATCAGATTTCCTAACTTCTCCTGTTCAGTGCTTCGCTAGGTCGTCTAAGGTGCACAAGAGGGTGATCAGGCCGCATGCGCTGTTAAGCTCTCCATACACAAATCAAGGTAACGACGAACAATAAAAGCCAAAACACGAATTATTACTCAAACATAACTGTAGCTACATCCCATAAACCTAGATTAAGGAATTTAGTTCTTGAAGAAACTAAGAACAACAAACAAAGTAATAAGCGACAGCGACTTGCTGTCGAAATATGAACCTAAAGCCTTCACTTGCTTTAATCGAATTCTTCAAGCTCCTTCTGCTGTGAAAGTTGTATGTTCTGCTCAAGAAAGCTGAGAAGTCGAAGATGATCTTTTGGGATTTTTTTCTTTTCTATTTATAGGGAACAATTCTTTTTTAAAAACCCTAATTCTTGAGGAATAAGTTTTCTTCTCAAAACCTAGCAGCAAAAGGTCTTCTTTCCTTCCAGGGAGTGTCCACGTGATCTCCAGATTAATTATAAAGTTCAGGACTTTGACGCAGCGCCGCTGTCAGTTTGCTTCGGGACGCTGTTGCTGGCGCAAATTGAACTGGAATTGAGCATTCAGCAGCGCCTTGTTGTTTTCGGGCCGAAACCGTGAAAATCCATTCCAAAAAGGACCAAATTGCACATGAAAGCAAACAAGAGCTAGGAAGGTAGAATTTGGTGTAAAAGCAAGTGATTTCCTATCTAAATGCATGAATGGATGCTAAATTCAAGGCCAAAAGACTACAGTGCATGCTGTAAAAGTGTGTAATTTAATGCTCATCAAATTCTCCCAAACTTGAACCTTTGCTTGTCCCCAAGCAAAAGATAAACTTAATCACAACGAAAATGATGCAGCAGGAAATTACAACAACCATCTCGAAATTAAATACATCAGCAGCACCTGTCACGCACACTACAGCTCCCTCTGTCAAATTCCTAAATTGTCTCAATGAAGAAAAATTATCAGTTCTAATTCAGCAAAGTTCAGAAAGCACAGAGATGATCAAAAGAAAATCAAAGTGGTAGCCATTCAACCTTCAAAGCTCCTTATGCCATTGCAAAAAGATAAGTACCCAAACTAATCAACCATCTCATAAGCCAATTCAAATTTCAAATCTCTATTAATGAGCATAAAGGCATAATCAAAGATCAAAAGGTCTTCTTTGGTCTTGTAATGGGGTTGGTTTAGGGCTAACAAAGAAAGGGAATTAGACGGATAACAAAAACTGCTTGCCTTCTACAATCCTAACTTAGGATAGCCTCTTCCACAAAATATTGCACAAACCAAGAATTTTCAGAAGCTTTAGAGCATAAAAAGATTAGCAGGAGATAATGAGAGCAAAAGATTTTCAAGGGAGTGAAAAAAGTTTTTCTCTTCTATCCTTTTTTTTTTATCACTCCCTTGATCGCATTACAGTACATCACTTATCTCCATGTTCCTAGATTACAAAGCTCCATTTAACATCTCGACAAACTCCTTGTATTTTCACCTTACAGAGGTGCTGTCACGACGCTGTCATCCTAAAAATTAGAACCAGGAAGGCAAACAGACAGGTTTGGGCTCTAATTTGAAGAAAAACATGCTTTAAAGCACTTTGATGGTTATGCAAGGCTCAAACAGCTTAGGTATGATGGTGTTGGTATGTCAAAATAAATTTGACTATCAATCTAGGCTCAAAGGGGTTGTCAAGTAGAAAATTATGATATTGGTAGGATAAAAGTCATTTTAAGCTTAGCAAACAATGCCTATATCATCTCCTCGATTATACCAATATGCAAAAAATTTCGCTTCAAAAGAAAATCAGAATCGGTTCTAAAATAGCTGACAGCGGGCACTGTTAAGTTAAAATAGAGCAATTGGGACAAGTTACCTCATTGGTATCATGATTCCCAAAATTGATTTTGATTTGCTCATCCTGTACAAACTCCATACTGAACTTGAATTGATTATCTAGTGTAAGAGTGTAAAAATTATTAGGAAATTGAAACAGGGGAAACAACAGCGTGCGCTGCAGCATGCTGCTTTAGCGACTAAAACCGAGAAGGTGCAATAAATCCAAGCAGCATACATAACAACAATCGATTGGCTATGAACACAATGCATAAACATAAACACAAACACATAAATGCCAATTTTTGCCTCCCCTAAACTTAAAATAAACAGTGTCCGCACTGGGGGCAGAAATTAATAGGAACTACACAAAAGAAAACAGAACAAAGGGGAAAACCCCCCAAAATTGTCCAAGGAAACATAACATTACAAAAAAACAAAAAGAAAATAAACATGAGATGCATATCATGAATGGGCAGCTAAATCATCAGGGGTCATCCTTGGGCAGTCGATCCTGGAGGTCAAACAGGAGGCTGACAATCTTGCGCAACTGCGCCCAAGAGTGTCCTGCAGCGTCTGGAATCGGGCATCAAAGTGTTGCTGCAGCGTCACCAAGTCCGCAGCAGTAGCCACCGCAGTAGAGGAGGAACCAGAGGCAGCGACCGCGGTGGCTGAGCTCCCAGGAGCAGCAGACGCTGGTTTTGGCTTGTCTGAAGGAAACAAACCAAGGAAATTCAGAGCCTCAGTCTGTTCGCACATGGTGATCTCCTGAATTGCATCATACTTGGACAGATCAATCCCAAAACGTTCCGCCAATGCGTGATGAAGCCAGCGCACCCCAAATAGGTCATCTTCAAATGGTGGTCGAATCGGGCAAATAGGTAGCTTCCCACATTGATCGGTCGGCGATGGATACAACACCACATGAAGAATAACTCATTGCCAGCCACCACTGTCTTGCTGCTACTGCGGCAAAAGATTGTAAGGGTGAGGACATTGTGCACATATTTCAACATGAGATCCTTGAGAGAGGTGGCAGGGGAGTAGGAGGGACTGTACTTCAGCCCGTCAGTGGAGATCTCAGCCCAAGCTGCCTGTGCATTATACTCTGGTGGTAGCGCCCACAGGCCATCATCAGGAAAGCCGAACAAAGAGTTGAATTCTGACAGAGTTATACTGTGAGAGCGATTGTCCAACCGAAAAGTGATGGACTCCGCAGCCCCTGCGATGCTGTCACCCAAAATTAGGGCGAAGCTTCCATAAAATTCACGGGTGAGCGCTGGGTAGGTGGACTGATACATACCCGCAAACTGAGTCCAACCAACAGCCGCAAACAATTCATCAACAAGGGGATGAAATTTATAAGCAAAGTGGGTCCCCTTATCGAAGAACCGAGAATTGAGAACCTCCTTAGGGGCCTGCAGCGCATGCTGGTCGCGGTGGGCATTACTGACGAACTTGAGCGGTACAGGTGGCTTCGGAGCAGCGGGCGCTGTTTTAACGACCTCCACGCCAACACTCGCTAGCTGCATACAGCGGCCGCTGCATCCAGAAGCAGGGGTAACGGAGCACTGAGACAGTGCTCCGATTCTCGCTATTGATTGGAGGGGAGGACTCTGAGACCTTGCGCTTGCCCTCGCGCTTTAGGAAGCGATCGGGTGGCGGTGCGGCTACTCTTGCGAGTGCCGGTGGTGCGAGGAGGGAGAGCAGCATCGGGTGGGGTGGCCTCATCGCTGGGATTTACCAGCTCATTGCCCTCCTGTGGGAGAGTGATGCGTTTTATTTACGCGTGACTTTTTTAGATTTATAATTCTTGATCAATTCACAACACAACACACAAATAACTCACGAGTAAACGCAGTGATTGTTAGCTGCAAGCGCACAGTGTACTATGTAGTGTAGTAGTCTAATCAAGGTCGATCCACGAAACATGGGAAATAAGTACTACCTAATATCATAACTTATGATTATCTAGGCAAATCAAATTAAAGATGGTGTAGGGCGATGTCGACTAGGCTAGAAAGCAAAGAAATAAAATTTCAAACTTAATCTAAAGTGAAGTTGTATCAATATCTAAAGCAATCTAGGAAATCGGGGTTCACACAATTACTATCTAGGTTTATTATGCATGGATGTTAATTTCTCCTATTGATGTATGATTTTGGGAAATTGTTTCTAATGTCTTAATCCTCAGCTCTCGCATGTTGTATCAAATATTCAGCAAAGATTACTACCTAGCTCTCGCATAGCCTAGCATCAATACTGAACTCATTAAGCACAAAACAATCAATCAAGCCCTAAGAAACTATCAGCTCTCGCATATTTTAGCATCAATCAATCTATGTTCTTCTAGGTATCATCATATAAATCACGCAGCTCTCGCATGTTGCAATCAATAAGAATCAATCCAAAGTAGATAGGTAAATTCGGAACACAGAGATTGAACAGTCAACACAATCAATTGAATAAACATCAATCCGTAGATAATAAAACCATAGAAGTAATTGGCTACATCCCTAATCCTAGATTAGAGAATTGGTTCATCATAATAAAATAGCAAATCATCAAAATCTCACAAGAATTAATCAAGTAAACAATTAAACAGAACGAGAATCGAATAAAAGAGAGAGTAGTGAAGTCAGGTAGCCGATTTGTGTTGGTGATGATGGCGTTGACTTGTGCTCCTCTGGTGACGATTTCTGCTGCAATTGAACTGGTGATTCTATGAATTTGAACCTTCAAATCTTGCTGGAAAAACTTTGAATTGTTGTGGGGAATAACCTTGGAAATTGGATAAGGAATTCGACACCACCTAGAGGAACCAAAAGAGTGAAAACCCTAACCCTACTAGTGTGTGTGACCTAATAACTAACCAATTCGGCAGAGCTTTACCCTCTGACTTCTGCCTCCTAAATATGTCGACCTAGGACGTCCTTTTATACTGCCTCTACCTGCTCGAAGTCGGTGGGACTCTCCTTCTTTGAATGGAAATTGAATTCTTGACTTGCGCTCAAAGTTGGACTTTTACCTGTTTTCTGACCCAAAACTGGCATGCCACTTAACTCCTAGAATACGTCCGAACTGGGCCTTTTTCCCTTCTATAAAGCCCTAGATAATTCTCTTAGCTTTCGTTTCATAAAAAGAACTCTTCAATTGGACTTCTGCAGCTCAAGATATTGCCAAAAATCTGGGCCTGGGTCGGCACAGAAAAATCTGCATCCTGGGCTAGATAAAAATAATTACTGATCCTCGTAGACTCGTCCAAAAAATATGAAATTTAATCCATAAAAATCTCTGGAAGTTTAGTTTTGTCTCCAATTGGTCTCACTTAATTTCGATGCCTAGAACTCCCTAAAGCTTCAAAATAGTCGGTTGAGCGCACTGCAAAAAGTTTCCTAAATTGGATCTGGTTTCCAAACTTGACTAAAAAACTTCCATTCTTCAATAAAAACGATAAATTCCTGATAAAAACACTTAATCAGAAAAATTGAAGTACTAATTGACATAATTTATAAAAAAACACAATAATATAAAGATTATACACATAATCGATCAAGAATACATAGAAAAGGTCATTCAAAACCATCATAAAAACACTAACATTTAGAAGTTATCAGAGAGAGCGGCGCGGTGGCGGCGGTGTTTGGTCACGGAGAGAGGAAGAGGCATCAGATAGCATAGGTGTAAGGTGATTGTTGGTGTCGGTGAGTAGTGTGGTAGTAGTGAGTGGGGTGGTTGTTGTTTGGGTGGCTGCAACAGCAGAGGTGGGGGTGGCTACTATAGTAGTAGGGGTTGTGTGTGTGGGTGGTGGGGCAGCGGCGATGGTGGTCTGGTGGGTTGTGGCGGAGTTGGAAGACGGTGGTGTAGTGAAGGGAATGGTGGTAGAGGTTTGCTCGCCGTCGGCCGTGGTGGAGGAAGTAAAGGGAAGATTTGGGGGTTAGGGATTTGGTGAGGATGGTATCGAGTGTGAGAGAGAGAAGGGAGAGAGAGTGTGTGGGCGGCGAGTTGTTAGAAAAGAGGGAGAGGTAATGATGATGTTGGTGGGCGTCTGGGTGTTGGAAAATGGAGAAATTCAAGGGGGATGGATAGTGGGTGGAGTTAATGGGGAAAGAGAACTTAACCGCCAAGAGAAATGCCCCAGAAATTCTTCAACCCGAAATATCTAAAATCCCAAATTTTATGTCCATGATGACACTGCTGCTTGAACTGTGTCTGCTGCAAAATTTTGTTTTTCTTCCCTAAACTTATTTTGGCACGTGCTTTCATGATATGAAAAATACATGGATGCAAGGGTATGATGGACATTTAGCACGCAAGGTGTATGATGCACCCAACAGGACTTGTAGAGCAGAAAAAATAAAAGAAGAGTTTAAGTGGCTTCTCTTTTTTTTGGTTAGTGAAGGGGCCAAAGGCCTAACAATACAAACTATCTATTACATACAAAACCTGAGCTACCAGCACCCACAAAATTAGCTAGTAGCAGTGCCTCTACCTCGCCACAAGGCACACAAAATCTATCTACCCTACCCAACAAAAGTATACCATTGTTTGCGAACCAATCTGCACAAGCGTTCGCTTCTATGTAGATAGTGTTTATCCTAACTATCCAGTTCCTAGTTAGTAGCTCATGGATCTTCCTACACAAGACCCCAAGGTCATTTCTTGCACGTGCCAGCTTGGTGATAACCATGGCCGCCGAAGTAGAGTCCACCTCCAACTCTACTTGCCTCACCCCTAGTTCCTAAGCTATTTCTACCCCGACTTTCAGCGTCCAATCTCGGCCTTCAGTGCATTACACCAACCCACTCCTCCCGAAAAAGCATGGATGAATTTCCTTTCCCAATCCTGCAGTACACCCACAATTCCAGCTGGTCCTGGGTTCCCCCTACTCGCTCCATCCGTGTTGAGGCGGATCCACCCCTCTCGCGGTCTTCGCTATGAAATCAGGATCTCCTCCCGATAATTTGAAGTCCTCCCTGCTCAACTACTACTAGTCTTCAAGTCCTCAAGGAAGAGCTTAATAGCTCTTACTGAATCCTCAGCTGAATGGTTGAGGATGTTGGGATTAAATAACCTATTGTTTCTGAACCTCCAAAGAAACCACACAACAACACCAAAAATTAGAGCCCATTGACCCTGCGTCCCCGCTATGCTACTTTGGTTTAAGTTCTCCTCTAGCCATACATCCAGAGGGGCCAAAAAGAAGTTTCTCCTCTGGAGGGATGGCGGAAGGAAGGCTGACCATATCCTCCTTACTTCCTCGCAATCCCATAATACATGCAGGGTGCTCTCTGTATGTTGCTTAAAAGTGGGGCACTCTTCCTCTTGGCTCATATGTCTTCTCTTTCTTTGCTCATTGGTCAACGGACGATCGTGGCCTACAATCCACAGGAAGGTCTTGATTCTCTCAAGTCCTGGCCAGGTCCAAATTAGTCTCCACAGCTTCCTCTCCTTATCCCACTACTCTCCTGCCACGAGCTTATACGCAGACTTAACTGAAAATAGTCCTTTTTCTCCCTGATCCCACACCAAGGAATCCTCTGTATTATGCTCCAGTGAGTGGATTGCTATAATTCTCTGGACAATATTGGAAGGGAGCATAGAATTGAGCCTCCCAAAATCCCATTTCCCCCCGTGATCTACAAAACCAGACAGTTTCTCATGTCGTTCCTCCACATCAGGTGGCCATTCTAATTCCTCACTGATGGACTTCATACCCTCAATCCACTTATCCCCCAAAAAATCTACTTGCTCTCCACTTGCAATTACCCATCGCATCTCGTCACCCAGCTTGTCCCAGACTTTCCTCAAATTACGCCATAAATGAGAAGAATCATGGGCCTTCTCCATTGTCCACCCCTCATCCGTGTATTTCCAGTACTTGGCAAGGATTACCTAGACCTAGAGTCTTGTCTAATCAGTATTAATTAACCATGCTAGTTTGAGGAGGTATGCCTCATTGCATGGTTGCATCTCCTAGATTCCCAGTCCACCTAGCCTTTTTGGCTGGCAGACCTCCTCCCATCTAACAAGATGGACAATTTTCTTTTGGTCTGAATCCCTCAATAAGAATCCCCTGCATACGGCATCGATCTTCTCACACACTCCAATGGGTAGCTTAGTACTCTGCATTGTGTACCCAGGGATAGCATTAAGGACAGATATACATAGGGTGACCCTTCCCACAATTGACAGATTTTCAACCTTCCACTGAGCCAGGTTCTGTTGGACCCTCACTACCACTCCCCAGTATTTCTGCTTAGTCACTCTTTTGTGAAGCAAAGGAACTCCAAGATAGTTCCCAAGGTCTTTCATTAGAATAAACCAACTTTCTTCAGCAAGTCTTCTAGCCTCCACGGCTAGGATGTTCTCTGAAAACCTAACTCGAGACTTGTTCCCACTAACCTTCTGCCCAGACATTGCACACAAAAAATCTAGACATTTTCGAACAACTCGGACCTGTTGCGATGACGCTTGAGCATACAAAATTAGGTCGTCAGCAAACAGTAGGTGAGAAATTCTTGGACCATTCACTGTGACTTGGAAGGGCAGCCATTCTCTTGTCTGGACAGCATCATGAATGAGGTGGGATAGTTTCTCCATGCACATAACAAAGATGTACGGTGATAGGGGTCCCCTTGTCTGATTTCCCTGGATGTTTTGAAAGCCTGGGAAATATTGTCGTTCCACAACAACTGCATAGACGTACTGGTGATACAAGCCATGATCAATTTGCCGAGAGCCTCAGGCAGACCAATCTCCCTCAGCACGCTCTCAATAAAGCTCCAGTCCAGCCTATAATAGGCTTTCTCAAGATCAATCTTGATAGTCATATGTTTCATCTTTTTCTTGGTCCCTTTCATTGAATGCATGAGTTCTTGAGCTATAATGACGTTATCAGTATTCTGCCTCCCCTCAATAAAGTTGCTCTGGTTCTCACTAATTAGTCTAGGTAGTAGGGGCTTGATCAAGTTAACCAGTACTTTAGAAATCACCTTATAATCTACGTTGCAGAGGCTGATTGGCCGAAATTGGCGAATACTCTCAGGCTGAGAGACTTTGGGAATCAGTACAGGGTAAGTCTTGTTAGATTTCCTAAGACCTCCCTTCCCTTCAAAAAAATCAATCACATACTTGGTTAAGCTCTTTCCGACTGTACACCATTGGGATTGTAAAAAATTTGCTTGGAATCCATTCGGCCCTGGGGCTTTTAGCGGCCCCATCTAGAATACGGCTTCATACACATCCTTCCTTGAAATCTTCCTTTGGAGTCCAGCAAGCTCATGCGGTAACAGTGGGGGAAACTACGAATTAGTTCTCAGAGCTAATCTCTCCCCAGGTTCTGCAGTATATAGTTCTTCAAAAAACTTGACAGCCAGCCCATTCATCTGCCTATCATCCCAAGTCCATGCTCCATCCTCCCCTTTAAGTGCTTCAATGCTGTTTCTCTTCCTTCTCAAGACCGTCGACAGGTGGAAGAATCGTGTATTCCAATCTCCTTCCACTAGCCATTTGATTCGGGATTTCTGATGCCATATGGTCTCCTCTTGTTCTAACACTTCTTCATACTCGCTTTGAAGCCGCTTCTCCAGTTTGAATAAGAAAGGGTTGGGCTTGCTAGCAAGAGCAGCTTGGATCCCTCCTAATCTAGCGATCAACTTTCTTTTGCATTGGAAGATGTTTCCAAACACTTGTTTGTTCCAGACTTGAAGTTTTTCCCTTAGCATGGATAAGGCCTCACAGAGATCCTCTTCGTTCCTCTAATTATCTCGGACAAAAGCAGACAGTGCTTCATGAAGGAACCAAGCTACTTCAAATCTAAACGGTCGTTCTCCCTTAGGTTGGTTCAGGTCCAGTCTCAGTGTTAATAGCACAAGATGATGGTCTAATTTAACCCGGACAAGTTCCTCATAACTGCATCCGTGAAAACCAAGCTCCACTCTCTATTACATAGCACACGATCCAATCTTTCAAACACTCTTCCTATGCCTGGCCTTTTGGGTCCATGCCATGTAAACTTCAGCCCCACAGCCCCTGCATCAAAAAGGTTGCAGTCATCCATTCTCTGTCTGAACTGACCGCATCTGCTCAAATCTGGTGGAGCTCTTCCTCTCTTTTCCTCTGCCATCAAGAAGTCATTAAAATCCCCAACGACAGCCCACGGGCTACCATTTTATCTCCAATACATTGTAATTGGGCCCAAAATTCGTCCATCAATTCTCGATCAGGGTTGACATAAGTGCTTGACAAAAACCAATCCATATTATTAGTACCCCTAATCTTAAGATGGATGAGATGTTGGGTGGTGAGTAGAACTTCAACTTCCGCACCTTCCTCTCTACTTAATAGCCACAAGCCACCAGAGAAACTAGTTGCATCTACTCTAGCAACCCAGTGTAAACCCAAACTCCTCACTACTCTTTCTGCGCAATCTCCACTGATCTTGGGTTCAGCCAAAACTACTAAGTCAGGGAGACATAAAGCCATGTTGTCTTTCAAAATGCTGCGGAACCTTTTACTCCTGGCTCCTCGGAAGTTCCAATAAATAATTGTACTTATCATCAAAATTGTATTTATAAAAGATGTACCTTTACCCAGTTAGGCCTTCAAATCCATAGTGTTAGCTGAGTTGCTAAACACTGTCTTCTGACTATGTATTTCACACACCATAGCATATCCAGCATCATCACTCGTGCATGTATCATCTTCAGACATACAATTTGCCTCCCCGTCTGGGTCGGGAGGCTTCTTCGTATGGGGGTCCTCCTCCACTATTCTGTTCCCACTCACCTCCTACTCATGTGAGGGGGAAGACGAAAGCCCATCAGTCTGGAGCGGGTGTGTGAGGTTAGTCGCTTCCAACCCCTTTGCCTCACCTCCTACTATGACTGACTTACTATTGACTCTCGGTCCTTTACTAAGAGGGGCTTGTGGTTGGGGCGGCAGATTGGTTTAATCGTGCAAGGGAAGCACAGTATTCGCCATTATAGTCCATGGGACATCCTCCTGCATTTCATCAGGTACCCCCAATCTCTCCTTCTGGCACATTGGCCCCTACCTATGTGATAGTGGCTGTAGATCACTTCACTTTCTCCTTGCCCTTCCTCCCCTTATTACTAGCTTGCCCAACAGAGTGGTGATCCTTTTTACTACCCCACCTTCTACCATCTGTTCTCTTGTATGATTGCCTCTAGTAGAAACACTAACGGGAGCTCTCTGGTTAGCATTGATAGGGGGTCCTGGAATAGCATTCGTATGACCTACTGCAGTACCATCATCGTCATCCAATCCATCAAGCACCTCAAACCGCGACTTAGAAGTTTCAACTCCCTATTGGGGTAAAGGGGCCCTTCGATTATGAGTTTTCTTCTGTACAAGCATCCACTTACCTCAAGGCTCATATGCTTCAGGTCTCACTTTGGGGACAGGCGCACCCGGCCTCCATGTCTGCTTCAGAGGTTGATGGTTGGTCACCACTGCTTCACTTGGGTCTTGTCCCTCTCGCCTATTCGGACATAACTCTTCTTTGTGCCCATACAGTCCACACCCAAAGCACACCAGATGAAGCCCCTCATATTCCGCCCTCCACACTCGTCGACCCATTTTGAATTTAGCAAGCAATGGCTTAGAGAGGTCTACCTCGATACAGAGCTTCGCAAATTGTTGTCGATCAGTCCTTAATGTTGTAGGATCCACCTTGACAGCCTGTCCCAGCTTACTCCCAATTCTCATGAGCATAGGCTTACCATAATATTCGATGTTAAGATCAGGGATTTGGACCCACACAGCGACCCTCTCAATCGATGCTCCATAGGGGTCAAAATTCAGTTGCCACTGTCGGACCATCAAGTAGTGGTCAGCAACTGTCCAGGGGCCTCCTGTAAGAGCAGCATCATAGTCCTTCTGGCATGCAAAACGAACTACAAAGTAGTCGTTGCCCAGACCTGCAAGGGTGAAAGGCCTCCTCGGTGAAAAAAGGTAGGAGAGCCTATTGTGGAGGAACCGGTACCCTACCTTCTTCCCAAGGACTTTCACAGTGAGCGCAAGCTTCCACTGGCAGTACAAGCGGATCTTCTCTGCTGCCAAGAGTTGGATGTGAGGACATTCAGGGTCCTCCTCCTCCTCGCCAGAATCAAACACAATATCAGCATTTTCCTCCTCCTGAGCAGCTGCGATCTCCTCCATCTCAGCCTCCTCAAAAGATTCTCCAATAAGAAGATCCTTGTAGGAGGTCTTCCTTTTTTGGCCCTGTTCCGGCCGTCCACCGTCCCCATGTCTCACTCGGTCACTACCTGCTCCACTCGAGCAAGCCACCCCATCCTTGAACCTCACCTTCTTGGAGCTGCGTTCCCTCGCATCCTCCTCTTCCTTCAATCCCTCACTTTCGTTACCCACTAGAGTAGTGCCAGCCTCAGCAGCCATGGTGGGGAACCACCAAGGCGATGGAACCCTAAAAGGAAGGTTCTAAATCGCACTTTCTATTTGAGAGAAAACCACGCGCTTTCACCACTAATCTTTGGCTAGCTTCACTATGCATTATTTCGTTTAAGTGGCTTCTGTGGATGTCGATGTGTGCAAAAATAGCAACAGCGCGTGCTGTAGTCCTTCAAATCCTTGTCCTTATGGTATTTTCTGATTTTTCTACTTTTTAAGGCTGCAGAAGACCAGCAAAAAAAACCCAAACAAAGTGAAAAGAAATGGGATGTACTAAAAACATTAAAACTTACCCTTGGGTTGTCTCCCGAGCAGCGCTTCTTTTACGTCTTGTTGCTGGACAAAAAGCAGGGCACTCAACAGCAGGCGCTGCTAGTGAAGCAACCAGCAGCTCATCAATCGGGGCATTGGGAAAATAACGCTTTAGCCGTTGATGAATGACTTTGAAAGGGGGATGATCCCCCTTTCGGAATTCAACAACACCATGGGGAAAAATAGTTACTACCGTGTAGGGTCCTGCACAGCGTAAGCAAAATTTTCCAGGGAATAGCTTCAGCCGAAAATTGAACAGCAGTACCTGTTCACCCGCCCCGAATTGCCTTCTGAGGATGTTCCTATCATGCCACCTTTTGGACCTTTCCTTGTAAATTTTATTATTCTCATAATCCTCAAGGCATATTTCTTCATTCTTATTGAGCTAGAGCAGCCTGGCAGCGTCTGCTGCCTTGTCATTGAAGTTAAGGGCCTTGATTGCCCAATATGCTCTATGCTCCAACTCCACTGGTAAGTGGCAAGACTTCCCACACACCAATCTATAAGGGGTGGTACCAATAGGGGTCTTGTAGGCCGTCCTATAAGCCCACATCGCGTCATCTAGCTTTATGGACCAGTCCTTGCGGGTGGTGCTGAAAGTTTTCTCCATGATACGCTTGATCTCCCTATTTGAAACTTCCACTTGACCGCTGGTTTGAGGGTGATAGGGTGTTTCAACCCGATGTGTGACCCCATAATGCTTCAACAACGCCCCAAATAGCTTGTGCAAAAATGGGATTCTCCATCACTAATAATGACCCTTGGAACACCAAACCATGTAAAAATATTCTTCTTCAAGAATCGAGTAACAACAGAGGCATCATTAGTTGGAGATGCAATAGCTTCAACCTACTTGGTCACGTAGTCCACAGCTACCAGGATGTACTGGTGTGAATGTGAGGAAGGAAAAAGACCCATGAAGTCAATACCCCATACATCAAAGGGTTCGACAAACAGCCGCCCATGTTGCGGACCTTCATGGCACTGGCAACGATCACAAGACTTCACAAATTCTCGAGCATCTTTGAAGATAGTAAACAAAAAAACAAGAGTGAAGCACCTTGATTGCCGTCTTTTGAGCTCCATAATGTCCTCCATTAAGGGGTCTGATGGATACTGGCTAGGACAGTCTTGTGGGATTATTCAGGTAGGCATTTACGAATAAGACCATCTCCACAGCGTTTGAACAAGTCTGGCTCATCATAGTAGTAGTGCTTGATATCAGATAAGAATTTCTTCTTTTGATTATAGTTGATATCAGGGGGAAGGACACCACATACTGTGTAATTCACATACTGTGCATACCGTGGATAATCGGGTCTGAAAACAGTGTCAGCGGGTCGTGTTGCCCAGACAGCATGCACTGCAGCCACTAATAACTCATCCGGCAATTGATCATTGATAGGGGGCTCATCCAATGGTGAATATTCCTGATTTAGAACATTGGGAGAAAGATGATCTGCCACCACATTTTCTGTTCCCTTCTTGTCTCTGATCTCCAAATCGAATTCTTGAAGGAGAAGGATCGAGTGGATGAGGCGGAGCTTAGCCTCCTTCTTGGTCAAGAAGTATCGCAGAGCAGCATGGTCAGTATGAACACGGCCAGCAACTCCTTCTCAGTAGTGGCATAGTTGAGCTGGGTATCATCCAGCGTATGGCTGGCGTAATAGATGACATGAAGCTTTCCATCTTTTCGCTGTCCCAGTACAGCGCCCATGGCATGGTCGCTGGCATCAGTCATAAGACTGATCAAATACAAAGTCGACATCTTTATTAAGGAGGTTTGTCAAAGGCTTTGCAATCTTTGAGAAGTCCTTAATAAAGCGTCGGTAAAAACCAGCATGCCCAAGGAAACTACGAACAGCGCGCACTATCGCGGGCTGAGGCAATTTTTCAATAACTTCAATTTTTGCTTTATCAACCTCAATACCACGAGCTGAGATTAAATGTCCCAGTACAATGCCCTCTCTTACCATGAAGTGACACTTCTCCCAATTAAGCACAAGAAGAGTTTCCTTACAGCGCTGCAGCACCTTGGTTAGATTTCTTAAGCAAGCATCAAATGAAGTTCCATATACAGAAAAGTCATCCATAAACACCTCCATGATGTCCTCAATAAAATCAGAAAATACGCTCATCATGCAACGCTGAAAAGTAGCAGGCGCATTGCATAAACCGAACGGCATGCGCCTGTATGCAAACGTACCGTATGGGCTGGTGAAAGTTGTCTTCTCCTGATCGTTTTGATGGATGGGAATTTGGAAAAACCCTGAATATCCACCCAAATAACAGAAGTGTGTGTGTTTGGCCAGCCGTTCCAGCATTTGACCGATAAAAGGGAGGGGGAAGTGATCTTTATGGGTGGCGCTGTTGAGCTTACGGTAGTCAATGCACATGCGCCACCCCGTCACTGTTCGACTAAGTATCAATTCATTGTTGGCATTGCGAACCATTGTCACCCCTCCCTTTTTAGGCACCACATGCGCTGGACTCACCCATAGGCTATCCGAGATGGGATATATGATGCCCGCATCAAGAAGTTTGAGGATTTCCTTCTTGACCATCTCCTTCATGTTCTCATTCAACCTCCTCTGATGCTCAATAGTAGCTTTGCATCCCTCCTCCAACAGAATGCGATGCATACAGAGAGAGGGGTTGATCCCCTTGATATCCTTAGTGGTATAGCCAATAGCAAGTTAAACACCTACTGGGAAGGATGCAGAATAGGGGCAGTAGATAACTAATGTGCTACATCTCCCACAGCAAGGTCTTCATCTTCAAGCATTGCACTTGTCGCCAAACAAACCAACAGCGCGTCATCAGAATGCACAGCAGGCGCTGTCTCCGTGAAAATATCTTCTAGAACATCCTCCAAGATTCGAACCATGTAGCAGGCGTTAGAGGGGAGTTCAGACTTTAGAGCTCTCTGTACGTTGAACTCTACTGTGTCCTCCCCAACGCGTAATGTCACACTCCCATCTCGAGCATCAAGGAGCGTGCTCGCTGTGGCAAGGAAAGGTCGGCCAAGGATGATGGGTGTCTGGTCATCAAGCTTCATGTCCATGATGACAAAATCACAAGGAATATAGAACTTTCCCACCTTGACTAGAACATCTTCAAGGACCCCTACTGGATATTTTACGGATCGGTCAGCAAGTTGCAGCACCATACAGGTAGGCTTGATTTCTCCAAAGTCCAGCTGTTGGGTTGCTAATAAAGCCATCAGACTCACACTAGCCCCAAGATCACATAAAGCTCGATTAAATTTCTGGGTACCAATTTCACAAGGTATTGAAATACTTCCTAGGTCATCCAACTTGGGGATGTGAATCTGATGCTGCAGCACGGCACTACAGTTTGCTGTCAGTGCCACTATTTGCTTTTCAATAGTGTGCTTGTTTGTAAGGATCTCTTTCAAAAATTTAGCATTGGTGGGCATTTGATCCAGAACAGTGGTGAAGGGAATCTCCAATCTAATGCCACTGAGCATATCCATAAACTTACGGTAATAGTCCTCAAGCCTGCTTTTTTTGTATACTTGTTGATATAGCAGCGGGGGCTGGAATGGCACTGACAATGGTGCTTTTTTTGGCATGGCTTCCTGCACTGTCATTGGTTCAACTGCTGCTTCCTATTTCTCCTCGGGTACTAGTTGGGACACCTTAGTTGGCTTAGAAACAAGATTTGGAAGCTCTTTTCCATGCCTTAAAATCATAGCCTGACACTGCTGTTTTAGATTTTCCTCCGGTTGCCGTCGTAGCCTCCCCTGCGGCTGCTGCTGCTGCATAGCAAATTGTGCAACTTGATTCTCCAGAATCTTGTTGTGTGCCTTCAGCTGATTTAGCTCGTCGTCCTTCCTATTTTGACCTTCAAATAGCTGCTTCATCATCTGGGTTAATTCTGAGTACCCCCCTTGCTGGCCACCTTCCCGCTGCTGCTGCCCCTGGTGCTGGTATCCCTGATTGTATGTTTGGTTAGGGTTTGATCGCCAGCCCTTGTTATATCCCTAGTTGTAATTGTTGTACGCCTGATTTGGGTGGCGGTCTATGAAATTTGCTTCCTCCGAATTGTTCACAGGACACTCAAGGAAAGAGTGAGTGCCGCTGCAAATTTCACAGACACTATATTGGGCAATAGATTGTACCTGAGCGGCAGGTTGCACTGGCTTAGAGGTCAGATCTTTGAGTTGCTTGGAGATGGCAGCGAGTTGGGCCTCAATATTGGTGTTCTTGTCTACATGATGCCCTCCCCTCGCACTGCAACATGGCTCATCATCATCTTCAAGGTTGAGCATGATTCTTTTGGCATCCTCATACGGTGCATGCTTAAACTTCCCATCGGGTACTGCAACATTGGGAGTGCGCCTACCCTCAGGTGACATGGCGCGAGAGAAGATCCCCAGTAGCGCTGGTGGGTACACCATATGAGCAGGACAACACTGGATCAGATCCTGGAATCTCTCTCATGCTTGCACCATTGTTTCATCATATTTCTGCGTGAAATTACAAATTTGACCACGGAGCTCATCCATCTTTGTATCAGGGAAATATTTCTTCAAGAATGCTTCTTCCATTTGCTCCCAGGTGGTAATGCTGTTTGCTGGTAGAGTTTTCAGCCATCTCTTGGCTCCATCCCTGAGAGAAAATTTGAAAAGATGAAGTTTCTTGGCATCTTCAGAACACCTCTGATTCCTGGTGGTGGCATAAATATCCAGAAAGTCCTCCAAGTGCTGGTTAGGGTCCTCCAGCGTCGATCCTCCAAGATGCTTATTTTGCACCATTTGAACCAAGTTAGTTCGGAGCACATAAGGTTGATCATTATTGAATGGTGCTATGGCTCCAGTAGGTGCTATATGGCGAGGTCGCATAAGCTGATTGATTGGCAGATTGGGGTTGTTGGCGAAAGGATCGACAAAGTCATGGGCGACAGCATTCTGTTGCTGGTGCTGCTGGTTCCTCGGGCCTACAAGATTGATGATATTGCCTTCATCGTTCCATGGTAGGTCATCCTAGCCACGTGGGGGGTTGATGATGTTATCATCGGCATCCCGGCCATTGTTATGAGCGTATATATGGGCCATGGTTGCTGACTAAGTGGTCTCTGCTACTTTCTGTTGCCTTGCTTGCCTGTGGTTTGCCCTAGCAGCGCCTTCAGTTACACGGATGTATACAAAATCAGGCTTTTGACTCCTGGTTTGCATACACCAATCGAGACACTGCTAGAGAGGGTAAAGCTTGCGCTGTCGATCCTGCCACAAGTAAACAAAGAAAATCAGAAAAGAAAGAAAGCCTAATCAATTTAAAACACTAAGTAGTATTATTTAGCGCAGTCCCTGGCAACAGCGCCAAAAACTTGGTCGTGCAAAACCGGCTGCAAGTGCACAGCGTTGCTGTAGTAAACAAGGTCGAATCACAAGGACTGCAAAGTAACACTGTCCTTAGAGCTTTCGATCGATTAGGCTATAACACAACAAGTAAATAAAAGAATCGATTTGATGAGAGTAATAGGAAGAGAAAATAAAATAAATAAATAGTAAATAAAAAGACAGCATGTACTGGTGAGGTGATGCAGTAATAAAGAAACTTAGGTTGTCCGGGTTTCACTACAGCGGGTGCTGTCTAAATAATAAAACTATGGTTTGGCTAATTTATTAGTCTGCCTTGTAGGGCTCCCAAGTCTATATCATCTACAACCAGCTGTTCACTGTTATTGTAAACCTACCCTAGTCCCGAACAACCTGCTGTTCGCTAGTGTTGCTTGTCCTAAGGTGCAGTAGGCGTTGGATCCTCAACTACCCTAAAAATCTCTTTCGACAACAGTTAGGATAGATTTTGTGTAAGGAACGATCAGATTTCCTAACTTCTCCTGTTCAGTGCTCTGCTGGGTCGTCTAAGGTGCACAAGAGGGTGATCAGGCACATGCGCTGTTAAGCTCTCCACACACAAATCAAGGGCGCTGGATCCTCAACTACCCTAAAAATCTCTTTCGACAACAGTTAGGATAGATTTTGTGTAAGGAACGATCAGATTTCCTAACTTCTCCTGTTCAGTGCTCTGCTAGGTCGTCTAAGGTGCACAAGAGGGTGATCAGGCACATGCGCTGTTAAGCTCTCCACACAGAAATCAAGGTAACGGCGAACAATAAAAGCCAAAACACGAATTATTACTCAAACATAAATGTAGCTACATCCCATAAACCTAGATTAAGGAATTTAGTTCATGAAGAAACTAAGAACAACAAACAAAGTAATAAGCGACAGCGACTTGCTGTCGAATTATGAACCAAAAATCTTCACTTGCTTCAATCGAATTCTTCAAGCTCCTTCTGCTCTGAAAGCTGTTTGTTCTACTCTAGAAAGTAGAGAAGTCGAAGACGACCTTTTGGGATTTTTTTTCTTTTCTATTTATAGAGAACAAATCTTTTGTAAAAATTCTAATTCTTTAGGGATAAGTTTTCTTCTCAAAACCTAGTAGCAAAAGGTCTTCTTTCCTTCCAAGGAGTGTCCACGTGATCTTCAATAAAATCTCCTTGAATTTAGGTGCAAGTCTCCATATTAATTATAAAGATCGGGACTTTGACGCAGCGCCTCTGTCAGTTTGCTTCGGGACGCTGTCACTGGCGCAGTTTGAACTGAAATTGTGCATTCAGCAGCGCCTCACTGTTTTCAGGCCGAAACCGTCAAAATCCACTACAAAAAGGACCTAATTGCACCTGAAAGCAAACAAGAGCTAGGAAAGTAGAATTTGGTGTAAAAGCAAATGATTTCCTATCTAAATGCATGAATGGATGCTAAATTCAAGGCCAAAACACTACAGTGCATACTGTAAAAGTGTATAATTTGATGCTCATTAGCCAGGAGGTCTTTTGGCTCTTCCTCAGCTCCTAAAGAGAGGCACAATATTGAGGATTGGAAGGAAAAAAATAAAAGATAAAAAGAGCCATAGCGCTTTGATCAATGTGGTCATTGTTATGTTTCGTGATGACTTTGGGGCAACTGCTTTATTTGAAGACTTGGTAAATACACATCCACTTAGGATTATTAACAGTGGCGGAGCTAGGCTAAATTTGTAAAGGGGGCCAAAGTATGAAACACATCAACACGCTAATAATGCTGCATACTTTATTTCATCTTGTTGATTTAGGGATCGATCGGGGCTTGGAATATACTCCCTACATTCCGAAATTATAGACGTTTAAAGAATACTCACACAAATTAAGGAAGATAATTAATACCCTAGAATCTAAAATTATTTGACTTGATGATCATCGAAAATTGCAAAGCGACAATCTTTTAAGAAATTTTTTTTTTCTCTTAAACGTCAATTAATTCGGAACTGAGGGAGTAAGGAGCATTGAAATCTGGAATAGAAATTTCATGATCCTCACAAAAAAATAATATAATAATATTTTTTATAAAACATTAATCGGATTCAAGACACAAAATTCCTGAGGCTCCATTTGGAACGGGGGACTGTCAGTCCAAGTCCTAGGCAAGTCCAGACTATGTTTGGTTGTGTGGATTGTATACCGTGGACTCAAAGTTAGTCCAGATGAATGATGTTTGGTTGTACGTAGACTGGACTTAGACTAAATGGTAGAAATGACCTGAATACCCTTATATGCTGTGAATGGAAAATTCCAAATCTTATATCATAATTTCCATATTATTTTTATAAACACATGTACAACCCATAAACTTTAGATTTAAACTATTGGCCTGCATTTATTTTACAAGAAAACCAAGTATGGACAAAATAGCACCCCACAATTTCAGAATTCCAACCCCATAAAATCCCTGTGTACATCCATTAACTCAAAATTATAGTAAAAAAAGTCTCGAATTCCAATTAATGGTACGTAAAAGAGAGAAGTAAAGAAGAGACTTTGCGATAATCATCGTCGACCGGTGGAAGACGTGATGCGATGCTGAGATGAATGGATGTTATATGATGCTGAGTTGAAGGTGTGTTGGATACAAGGCAGGCATGAGGTGATGATACTTGGGGTATATATTTTCAAGTAAAGGAAATCTGCGATACCGATTTGCCAATTGGGTGGGATTCATTCACTAGGAGGATTTTGTGGGTTTTAGAAGATTGATCGATCGATGTCTTGCTGATTAGAGAAAATCTTTGCAACTCAGAAAAGAGAGACAAAAAACTAAAATATCACACCACCTTTCTTTCAATACACTGTAAGCTTTCATTAGCAATTTTTGTTTGAAATTTAGATACTAGTTTCAATAACTAATATGCCATACATCATGGATAAATTGTCATCCCATAAACGCATCAAACTGAATACATCAAAGAAATCTCTACAAAGATAACTAGCTAGCTCAAATTAATGAATTAAACTGTCTTGAAAGAAATCTTTTAATCCATGCCAGAGAGAAAAGGATGTTCCAGTAACTTCTCAGCTGACCATCTGTGCAAAGAACTCCTGCAGAAACACTTGCATACACAGCATGCGAAGAAAGAAATTAAATGAGAGGTTCTTATCTTCTTAAGGTGACATAACCAAGAGTACAGAAACAGCAAACACAGAGAAGAAAGCTACAAAAAGGTAGTGCACATGCTAAAAGATACTAACATGCTAAAAGAAGAGAAGAAAGAAGGCTGATTGATTACATGCAGTTCATCGAAAAGTCAGATCATCAAGTTCCATTCTTTCATCTTTGTGGTGATCAAAACAATATGTTTTGCAATGTTATCTCTTTTATTACAAGCAGTAGAAAATTATGATAAAGACAGTCACCTGGAATGTCCTCTCTTTTATTTTTATTATATTAGCAGCCAGATTTGAGACAATCAACAACACTACAGATCTATGTGATCCTTAGTTTCAAATTTAAAAAGAGAAGAGTGAAAGAACTTGGCAAGCCAAACTAAGTAAAACAATCCATCCATAGCAAATTAGACATTAAGGTCCAAACAAAAATTCTTAAGCCATCAAAGATGCTTCCCAAAAATAATGATTTCTCTCAACTGTATAGTTCAGCAATGTCATCTTCTCACAAATACCTTCTGTATAGTTCAGCACTGCCACTAGCTTAACATCAAGTATCCCAAACTTTGATTTAACTAGTATCAGAGAAAGCCAATTCCTTTTCTAAGTTCAGTATCACATGATGGACACAGGAACCACAACATAAATGCAAGAGATCTAAGAAATACTGAGCCTTATGGCGCTCAGTTTATCAAATTTCAGAGCGTAGAAGACATAACCCAGAATCCCCATCAAGTGTCATTACTACGATATCAAACTTAGTCCGGCTTGAAACATCCTAATTTTAAATCTCTTAAAGCAACAATCAAAGAATGCACTACATTGTAACCTTGTCACTGACATTGTTTGTCTTTGCACTACAATTAAGAAGCATACAATCGATTTCAAATACAATACAAATTCAAGGACTTAAGAAAGAGAAACATACCCGAAGTGTGTGCTCTGCCTTCTTAGAGCTCTCCCAACAATTTTGTATAAACTCTGTTAAAACAAAAATTGAGAACCAAGTTAGATGCTAACCATAATCATAAAGCACGACATTAAAAGTAATTCGACTGCAATTGGGGGTTTCGATAGGGTTTGAAGAAGTTTGATTGAGGGATACAAGAACAGGGTTTCCAGAACTGAAAATGCAGAATTGGAATTGACGATATGTTACAGAACTGGAAACCCTCTTCTTATATCCCTCAATTCCAATTTCTGCAAACCCTATGGAATTGGAAGATTAGAGGAGGGTTTCGAAGTTAGGGTTTCGAAATAACATATGCCAAAACTCGAATCGGGGGTTTTACAAAATGGTAGTTGGAAGAACAAAAGAGGATTTCGAAATTAGGGTTTCCATAACTCAAATTGGGGGTTTCACAAACTCGAAGACGGTGAAGAGAAGGAGAGCGTGGCGGTCGACGGAGAGAAGAAGGAGGCCGAAGAGGAAGAGCGAGATGAAGAAGAAGAGGAGGAGGAGGTGGAGACGGCGGCCAGCAAGATTTTGGGGGAGATGGGAGGAGAGTTTTTTTATCTAGGTTGAGAGCAGACGATAGGAGTGGAGAGCTCGACTATCGAATTTGGAAAATTTTTGGGGAAGAAAAATGGGTTTTGATGCCTGGTTAATTGGGAATTAGCGAAAATATATGAGGGCATTTAAGTCAGAATTTTTGAGTCCATCGTGCCTGGACTCGAGGCCACACCTTTTCAAGGGGCCTCAAGTCCAGGCGCGAGTGCCCTGATCGTGGGACTCGAGTCCACAACAGTCCACATGGACTCACACTGTTTCCGTTCACCAAACGTGGACTCGGGTCCAAGTCCACCCAAGTCCGCGTGGACTTGGTCCGAGTACCACGTACCAAACGCTACCTCAAAGTTGAAACTCCTTACTCGTTCAAGACACAATTAGTCGAATCCAAGATACAATTAATCGGATTCAAGACACAATAATAATATAATAAAAATATCCTTCATTATTTCTTTCTTGATATAAAGAACTGTATAGCCTGCCTTGAATTGGAAAAAAGTGTTGCCGCAAGAGTGTTCGTAATTCAACTAGATTATTAATCTTTTGTCTTGTTAAATAAAAACAAAGCGGTATATATTTATATACCGTCTTTCTTTACTTTTTTTTAATATCAGAATTGGGTTTTTAATTTTTTTCTTATGGCCCACAACTAGCCCAATATTGAAGCACAAAAATTACCCGTACCAATACCAAAACCAATGCAGTAGAAGATAGTTTATTGTAATTATATTTAATTATATAATTATAAAATTATGAAAATACCCCTAATTAGAAAATTTTGCCACGAAGTCAAGGGAGGCCGTGGCCCTTTTGGCCCCCCCGGCCCACCGCCACTGATTATTAAGTTACGGTTTTTGGTCTCTTAGTTGATCACTATGTTTTGTTTTGGACCATTCTGTTTTGTTTTTTTAATGCTATTGTACTTTGTCCTTGTACTGATGAAGGGGAAAAAACACGTGAGGATATGCTGAGAGTTTGTGTGATCAATTTCATCGAAAATTGAGACAAGTATTTATCGTTTAGTTCGCACATAATAAGAATTAAAGTCTTTTTTCATCCGTGTATTAGGCCTTAAAGTTAGAATTATCAACCTTTTGTAAGATTTTAGTTTTTTTTCATCCATATGTTCCCCCAAAGTTGCCTATTTTGATCCCTTTCACCAAAATTCGAAGGAAAATGCTTACGTGGCAAGTTCCCAGTGCCACGCCAGCATATGCGGGACCTACATGTCAGTGCAAGCTAACAAATCGAACCGACTTAACCCGAACAGTCTGCTCACCTAAAAAACTCATTTTGAAATCTGGTGGAGCCTGCAATTTGTATATTTTATTTTTTTCCTTTTATTTCTTTAAAACCTTTCATTAAGTTAAATATTCTTTAAAAATGGTATAGTAACTTATTGTTATCACATCACTCAAACCAATATACCCATCTCTCAAATCAAAACACATGAAAAAAATTTGTTGTTTGTTTTAATAATAACACGTGTGACGAGGACAAAGTCCTAGGCTTCATCTTCTTCATCAATCCACAGAGGAGCCGCCGCCGATGACCTTCCACTGGAGCAGAGCACACCCGACGATGTTGGATGAGGTCGTCGTGGCCTAAGAGGGTGCAGTGGCGACAGACACCAATGCAACAGCCGTGACTATAGCTGGTCGCGAAGGAATTGCGCTCTGCAACCCACGCCGCCTGCCTAAATAAACGATCAAAGGTGTCACTCGAACACCGGCCAAACAATGCAACAAACGAACTCTGCCCGAACCTCGAATCTGCCATGAGTGATCCAGTCAACACCACCATGGTTTTGTGTTCGACCACGTCTTTGTCGAGTCACCGCCGCCCCTATAAGCCTCCTTCTGTAGTACAGGCAGCACCCCGCCGTCGCGCATCCACCATGAGTGATGTTGCGATGCTTGCCGTGGTCAGTCTGATCTGCAACCATATTGGATGGGTTTTCGTTTTTTTCTTATTCAATTAACTGTTTGATATGTGTGTTTTTTTATGAAGAATTGATTGTTGAAGACTCGTTGCGAATTTCTCGCTTTCTTTGTAGAAAAATACAAAAAAATATATGTATTTCAAAACATGTTATAGAAATTAAATCTTTGGAAAAAGAAAAAGATAATAAAAGATCGAAAAATAGAAAAAGAATAAAAAAGAGACAAATTTCAGGGCCCATCAGATTTCAAAACGGGTTCTTTAGGTTGACGAATCGTCTGGGTTGAGCCGATTCGATTTGTTAGCTCAACCTGACATATAGGTACCACAAATGCTGACATGGCGTAGGAAAACTTGCCACGTCATCATTTTCCACCGAATTATGGCAAGTGGAACCAAAATACGCCAACTAGGGGGAACAAAGGGATGAAAAACGGAATCTCGTCAAGCGAGATGTATTTGACATGATGTCTGAGTTCTACGAATCGGCCAAGCTACCCTAGGGGTCAAATTCAGCCTTTATCACTCTTGTGGCCAAGAAAAAGGAAGCTGTATCCTTTGATGATTATAGACCAATTACTAATGTTATCTATAAAATTATTTCCAAACTTCTCGCCAACAGGCTAAAAAAGGTTATTCCCTCTCTAGTGGGCTCTCAACAAACTGGTTTCATCAATGGCAGAAGTATAATGGATTGTGCGCTCTTTGCCAACGAAATAATTCATAGCCTAAAGAAATTCAAGCAGGAGACGGTTGTTTGGAAAATAGATTTCAAGAAAGCTTATGATTCTGTTGACTGGAAATTTTTGTTGGATGTGTTAAAATCTATGGGCTTTGGATTGAAATGGAGGAATTGGATTATGCAGTGCTTATCTTCCTCCCCTCTAGCTATTCTTATTAATGGATCACCATCTCTAGAGTTCGAAATGGGTAGGGGACTAAAGTAGGGTGATCCATTATCCCCATTCCTTTTTATGATGGCTGCATTGAGAAAGCCATTTCCCTTGGGTATGGACACCCAATCTCTGTCCACAACTTATCCATCTCTATTTTACAGTATGCAGATGATACAATCTTATTTTCTTCTGCGGACCTACAATCCTTACTGAACTTGAAAAGATGCTTAAGAATTTTTGAGGCCATGTCAGGATTGTTGATTAATTTTCACAAAAGCAGTGTCATTGGGATTGGACTAAGGCAGAGGTGGAGAAATTTACAAGCATGCTCCACAGCAAGTCGGAGTCGTTACCATTCAAATATCTTGGATTTCCCTAGGTGCGAATATGAAGAAGGAGTAAATAGTTTTTTTTGTCCCTCCACTTTATCGATTTCGCATTTGTTGTCCCTCTTCGTTTTTTTTCACTTATGGCGTCCCTCAACTCTTGATTTACCGGGTCACGTGGTCCTTTTTACCTACTGCAGCAGGTTGACAGCTGTGGAGTTGACAGGTGGCGGTGGGGCCCACACACAACTTATTTATTTAATAATTTTTTTCTATAATCAAATTTTATTTTTAAAATCCTTTAAGTAAATCTTAATTTTCCTCATTATATGTTGGATTTTATTATTTTTAATCTTTTATTATTTCCAAATATTAATTTCTAAAACTCCTTTTTCTTTTCTTTTTTTTTTATTCCATTGTAACTCAAAGAGTTTGAAGGACGGCTTCTAAATCTAACTGAGCAAGAAAAAAAAAAATTTGTCTCTTTCCCAAACAAATTATAAAAAGGGTTTGTTTATTTTGGTAAAGGTGTTATATGCACCTTTGATCAAGTGAGGTCGGGCGTCCTCCACTATTTGTTTTTTTTAAAAAAAAATTAAAAATTAGAATTAGATATGGCTCTCTCATTGTTTTATTTTTTTTAATTCTAATTTTGGTTAATTTTGTTTAATTTTGTTAAAGCGATTAGGTGAGATGATGATCATATTTAATTTTTTTCTCAATGTAGAATTAGAAATGAATATTTATTTTCTAAAAAATTTCTAATTTAAAAAAAGATTTTTAAGGCTTAAATTTTTGGAAAAATATAAAAAAGGATAAAAAAAAGAAAAAATTGTGCAAATCATGGGCTCCACTACCACGTGTCAACTCCACAGCTACCAACCTGCTGCAGCAGGTAAAAAAAACCACCTGGCCCGGTAAATCAAGAGTTGAGGGACAACATGAGTGAAAAAAAAACGAAGAGGGACAACAAATGTGAAACCGATAAAGTGGAGGGGCAAAAAAAACTATTTACTCTATGAAGAAGTGTTCGGCTTGTAAACCTATGCTGGATATATTTCAGAACAAATTAAATGGTTGGGGAGGTAAGTTCCTTTCTCTAGGGGGAAGAGTCACTATGATAAAATTAGTCTTAAGTGGCCTTCCATTGTACTTTATGTCCCAATTTCAAGCCCCCGTCGCTGTGATTAAAAGGATCATTAGTATTCAAAGAAGATTTTTCTAGACTGGCATGGATAAATCAAGAAAAGCATGTTTTGTGGCGTGGAAACACATTGCCAAGCCAAAGGAGTTAGGGGGGATGGGAATTTTAGGCCTGACAATCATGAATCAGTCTCTGCTTTATAAATGGCTTTGGTCTTTTAAATCTCCTAAGAAGCGGGTTTGGAAGGATCTTGTAAGAAATAAATGTGCTGACAACAGTACCATGCTGATCCCTAAGTTCTGCCTTGACAAGGCATCCATTACATGGCGCAACATTGTGAGATCAGGAAGTGATAATAGTCAGTCTTCAGTGACGCTATCAAAAGGATCTTGCATCTCTGTCGGTAATGGCCACAAGGTTTCCTTTTGGAAGGACGATTGGACCTCCCAAGGTGCTTTCGTTGATCTTTTCTCTAGACTATTCTCAATCTCTAGCGGTCAGAATTTCTCAGTCTCACAATGTTTGGAGTTGAGTGCCGAGCAACTTGCTGGAAATCATCGGAGCAAACCGTTGAGAGAATGGGAGGTGGAATGGGTTGTGAAGAATGATGACCAGATAGCTGGAACAAATTTCTCACCATCACATGAGTCTAGAAAGAAGACAGAATCAGTGACTATTCAGTTAAGAGTGGAAGAGCGCACACATATCCACATCTGGGTCTCCAAAGATCAAAGCCTTTTACTTGTTTTTCTGTAGTGCCCTTAAAAGTGGAATGTTGGTTATGGCTTGCACTATATAATGGCCTTCCAACGTCTGATAATCTTAGATACAGAGGCATAATTTCCTTAGCCGAGTCCATCTGTTGTTTTTGTAAATCGCATCTTGAGTCAAGAGACCACCTCCACTTATTATGTCCAATCTCATGGAAAATCTGGGGTAAGCTATGTAGCTGGTAGGCTGTATCTTGGTGTTCCCCTGCCACTCTCGTAGATTTTATGACCCAATGGCTTCTGCTGTCACCGCACAACTGCAAGTCTTCCTGGTTAATTATTGGTATAGCTACACATAGAGCTCTGTGTGGCTGGAGCGAAACCGGAGGATTTTTGAAAATAGTGCTAATCCAGTTGACCGTATCTTGGACATGGCACTTGTTCATGCTACTTTCTGGATTAGAGCTCTCCAACCTGGATTTCCTTGTAGTGCTAGAAGCGTCATATCAAACGTAGAGACAGTAAAAAACTGGAAAGGCAAAAGGCGAAAATTCAGTTTACTGGCTTAGAGTGGTAGTAGTATCCTATGGCTTTCCTGTAAATAGCTAGTGTGTTTACTTTCATGCAGTGATTTATGCATTCTCTCTGCCTTGTACATATTCCGTTCGTACCATCAACAGAGTTCAAAGTCAATAAAGAATCTCGTTTAGAATAAAAGAAAAATAAAGAGATGAAAAAAAGCCAAAACACTACACAACGATCAATTCTAACTTTAAGGCTTAACATAGGGATGAAAAAAAGCTTTAATCCGATATAATACCAACTATCATCACTCTAGTATTGGCAGTGGCGGAGGGCCAGAAGTGCTGAGGGTGGCCACGGCCCCCTACACTTTTAATTTTCCCATTTGAATCCTATTGAAATTTTCATTTGGTCCCTCTTAGATTTTATTTTTTTCACATTAGTCCTTGTTTTTAGGAAAAAAATTACATTGGCCTCCTTTGAAATATTTGTCTAGCTCCGCCATTGAGTATTGGGATGTAATCTTATGGAGCTTTATACTGATGGAAGTGCCAGAGTCCAATCTGTTGGGATAAAGACGGACATCGACAGATCATCACACCACCAATGACAAGGTCCTGGCAATGAAATTACGCTTGAGAGCAGCCCATAATTGGTAGAGAAGTTATAGGGACAAACACCAATGAGAGACGGAGTACGATGTTGATGAAAAAGTTTTTCTTTGAGTCGCACCACATAATGCATTATTAGATTTGGAAAGAGAGGGAAGCTAAACCCATGATACATCTCACCCAACAAGATTGTAGAAAAGATAGGACCTCTGGCGTATTGAATGGTGTTACTCGTGGATTTATCTTGCATATATATTGTGTTTCACTTCTCAATCATAAGACGATACTGTTCAGATCTTAATCACTTAGTTTCACCAGCAAAAGCTGAAGTAGCCAAGGACCTAATTTATGCGGTAGTGCCACAACTGATTCTTGCTCAGGAGATATGATAATTGTTGAATCGTATCATTCCCATATTGTAAAGATATTTGAGAGAATAGAAGCAGACTGGGGACGACTCTTTGATGTCATTCTTCTCAGGTCTCTGGTATGGATAAAGGCAAAACAACATGCTTTCCCTTATAATCTTAATGATATTCTCATTTGTGCTGAATCTATCAAAGGCTGGCAGGAATATTGGGAAAATTCACTGACAATCTTTCTCTAAAAATTTTCTGACAATCTTCCTCGCCTGACCATCTGAATGGTCACCCCCCCCCAAAGGCGGGGGCTAACGCCGTTCCTCCGCACCCTTCCCCTCCCCCACGGCCACCACCCCGGATGTCATTATGGAGATGGTGGACCCTGCACGCACCGCACCTCTATCTTTCAAAGACAAACTCGTTGCAGGCCAATCCTCCCAGACTGCAGGAGCGGATGATGATTTTATGGAGCAACCCGATGATATTGTCTCATACCACACACCTGAAGGCCCCGTGGTGAAAATATCTGACCGATACCGGGATATGCTTCACAAACGATGGGCAAACACACTTATTGTCAAACTTTGGGGCCGTAACATAGGGTTTCGTACACTATGTAATCGGTTGCCAAACCTCTGGAAATTGAAGAAAGGGGTACGGGTAGTTGACCTGGATCATAACTTCTACTTTGTCTGGTTCACTAACCGCCAGGATTACCTGAATCCACTGAACAACGGCCCCTGGATCGTCTTTGAGCACTTTCTCACCGTTGAGCCTTGGAAGCTGAAGTTCGACCCGGAGTCGCACAAGATCACCTCCGTCGTTGCCTGGGTCCAAATTTCGGGACTCACCTGTGAATACTATGATAGGAAGTTGCTTAACACAGTATGCAATCTCCTAAGCCGTATGGTTCGAGTGGATCACAACATGCAGGAAGCTATACGTCGCCGATATGCTCGAGTCGCTTTGGAACTGGATCTGACACAGCCATTACAATCTCGTGTTTTTGTTGATGATAAATGGTATCATATTTCCTATGAAAATAGACCTCAAATCTGCTTTTCCTGTGGTCTTGTAGGGCATGACATGTCGGCGTGCACCAGCACAAGCAGCGCTTTGCCAAAAAGCCATCCCACCATGACGGGCGGCCCACTGCTGGCCCGGGCCCTGCCTCGGCCCCTGACGCTGCTCTAGCCGCCACCGGAATAAGGGACTGTCGCGACGAGTGGATGGTGGCGGCCCCTCGCCACCGTCGACCCCGTAGCGGGACAGCCCCACCGAAGCATGGACATGGCCCGAATAAGGAAGCTCTGCCGAGGAAGGAAACAAGCATGTCAGGAAGCGTTGATACAGGCGGGTCTTTGGGGTCAAGATTTGATGTTCTTCAAGACTATGTGACCGTTAGTAGACCCTCCCCAATCTCCACTAATCCCGCAGCTGTCCTATGTCTCAAGCCATGCGATAAAGGAAAGTCAATTGCGGAAATTGCGAATAACCCTGAAGCAATCCCGCTTATCCCCAACCCCAGACATGCAGCCAAACCAGTTACTATTCCAGAGACGCTTAAGCCCAACCAGCTACCAGGCCCGACTTCTACCAAGCCCGCACAAACCCCTCAACAAATTACTGCCAAGCCCGGCCTTAGCCAGGCCCGTAACAAGGCAAACACTACCAAGGCCCCCCTAGACTTTCCCACCCTGTCCTTCTCTAGTCCACCTGCTGTCCCTCCTACCCAAAAAACTGCACCCGACACCACCATAGGGAAAAAACTAACGTACCAAAAAAGAAACCCCAAGGCTGCTAATACATCTTAGTCCCGCACTGTCCCTCAGGCGAACCCTGATCCCCCCACTGCTACCTCCTTTGACAAGACTAGCCTAACCACTGTCAACCAACAATTTTCCATTGTAAGTTTGATGGAAAAGGTGGCCACGAATCATGGGAACACTTCTCCCATGGAGGTCTCCTTTGACACACTAGGCCTGGGGCACAAGGAACCTATGGAGTTAAATCCTGAAACCCTTGATGCTACCCCCTCTGCCCAACTGGATGCTACTACAGATGTCACAGTGCTATCGCAAGCGGCGATGAATGAGAGTGTGGATACAGGTTCACACGTATCTGCACCTTCTTCTTGGCTCCCCATCCTGGGCTGTTCTTGTCCCCATCTTATATCTTTTTTTATGAATTTACAAAATATTGTCGTGTGGAATTGTCAAAGTGCAGGAAGTGACAAATTCCGAAGAGCTCTAAAGGACATGGTTTCCTCTTACCGTCCGGAAATTTTTGGTGCTGGTGGAGAAATGGATAGCTTCTCCAGAGTCTTCCCTTTTCTTCAAACCTTAGGATATGATGGAGGAGCGTTTGTTGATCCCATAGGATTCTCGGGTGGAATATGGGTGGTATGGAAACGTCCCTTTGTTCGTCTACAGGTCATCTCGTCAACCAGGCAATTCATCCATATGTCCATCCACCGCACCGACGCACCTATTTGGTTCTTGGCCGCCATATACGCGAGCCCCACTCGCGCGATCAGCAAACGTTTGTGGGACGATCTTGTACAGCTTGAAGGCTCTGTTACTGGCCCATGGCTACTTGCAGGAGACTTCAACGTGATCTCTGACCCATCTGAAAGACAGGGACGTCCAAAAACTAGTAACATTATTAGCAAAAAAATTTTGGAGGTTATTAATCAATGTCATTTACTAGACCTTTGAATTATTGGCTCACCTTACACTTTTGTGCGTGGACAGGTTTCGAAGAGACTTGATCGTGCACTAGCTAATGCCGAGTGGAGGACCACTTTTGACGATGCTTCTGTATATCATTTACCCAGGGCCAAATCCAACCATGCTCCTCTCTTAATTTCTTTACATAATGCTGCCCATCTAGCCTCGACCAAGCCCTTTCGCTACTAGGCTGCATGGACAATGCACAAAGACTTTGGCGAGCTTATTGCAAATACTTGGAACACAGCCCAACCGATCCACATTACTTCGACCAAACTTGCCCGAACCCTCTCCGAGTGGAACAAAAAAACCTTTGGCAATATTTTTCAGAGGAAACGCACTCTTCTTCATCGCCTGGATGGCATTCAACGTACCAGGGACAGAAATGCTTGTAGTGCGTCCCTTGTGACTTTGGAAAAAAAATTCAGGATGAGTACGATCTGGTCCTTCTCCAAGAAGAGCTTTTCTGGTTCCAGAAGCCCAAGAGCCAATGGATTCAGAGTGGAGAACGAAATACCTCCTTTTTTCATAACTCTACTATTATCCGACGCTAGCATAACCGCATCCAGGGACTACAAATTGGGGGAGAGTGGTGCTTTGACGCTCCAGTTCTCCGCCAGAAAACGGTGTCATTCTGCCGTACTTTATATTCACTGGAAAGTCATGTGGCAACACCTTTCACTCTCCGGGGGCGCTTCCCTCCCCTCCCCTCTAATGCTCTTCCGAACCTGGTTGCCCCTACCTCTGAGACTGAGGTTCACAAAGCTTTGAAGGATATGAAACCCTATAAAGCACCAGATGTGGACGGATTTCCATCAGGTTTTTTCCAACAGCACTGGAGTATTATGAAAGATAGTGTCTTTAATTTTGTTTGCTCGGTGATGGTAAATGGTGTCTTTGTTGCGACTTTAAACAAAATTTTGTTAGTTCTTATTCCTAATGTGGTGTCGCCTGAACTTCTCACCCAATTCCATTGTATCAGTTTATGCACTGTTACTTACAAAATTCTTTCTAAGGTTATTGTTAACAGGTTAAAGCCTTTGGTGGACAAGCTCACCCTGCCCTTCCAATCTGCTTTTGTACCGGGCAGACAAATCACTGATAATGCAATCATCATTTAGGAAATCATCCATTCCATGCATATTAAGAAGGGCGATAGTGGTTTTATGGCTCTCAAAATTGACCTGGAAAAAGCATATGATCGGATCCGTTGGGACTTTGTCCAAGATACCCTCCAGGACATTGGCCTTCCGGCACACTTTATTTCCCTCATTCTCTTCTGTCTCTCCTCTGCTCTATGCAGGTTCTATGGAATGGGGAACTCACTAATGTCTTCTCACCGCCCGCGGTCTTAGATAGGGAGACCCCCTATCGCCTTATATCTTTGTCTTATGCCTTGAGAGACTGTCTCAGTCAATATGTGCTAAAGTTGAAGCGAACGTCTGGAAACCTATCAGGGTTAACAGTTTTTGCCCATCTATTTCACACATGTTCTTCGTTGATGATTTGGTTTTATTTGCAGAGGCCTCCACTGAGTAAGCGAGAGTGATATCTCAGTGTCTGGATGAGTTTTGTGCTAGTTTCGGACAATGAGTTAGCAAGCCCAAGTCCCTTATCTTCTGCTCTCGCAATGTCTCGAGTGACTTAGCACAAGTGATAAGTAGGACATGTGATATCTCTTTAATGGATAATTTGGGGAAGTACCTTGGTTTCCCTCTTATACATGGTCGCACTAGTGCTAGTTTATTTTCAACCATCACTGAAAAAATTGATGCCAAGCTTCAAAGCTGGCAAACTACATTGCTATCCTTTGCAGGCAGACTAACGCTTACCCAATCTGTTTTGCAGGCTATTCCAGCGTACTCATTGCAGATGTTATCACTCCCAGCATCAGTCTGTGACAAAGCAGAAAGGAAAACTCGACAATTTTTATGGGGTTCTACCAGGGATCAGAGGAAGACATCTTTGGTGAACTGGCAGACTGTCTGTGAGCCGAAAGACTGGGGAGGACTTGGACTTAGGAATTTTCGACAGGCTAGCCTATCTTATCAACCTAGCCTGGTAGTTTCTCACTAGTCCCGACCTGTTCTGGGTGTGCCTTTTAAAGGCCAAATACGGAGCCAGAACAGCGTTCTTGCCCAAGAAGGAGCCGGGTAGGAGATGCTCGCATATTTGGCGAGGCCTCTGCAAAGCATGGCCTTCGGTTCAACGGAGGTCCTCTTGGATTCTGGGAAATGGTTCCAATGCAAGATTCTGGACAGATAATTGGCATGGGGGAACCAGAAACGTCAAATCCCACTCAATCATTCCGATCCCTCAAGCTCACATTCACCGTGATGTGGCCTCGTATGTACTCCAGGATGGAACATGGGATGTATCGACCCTGCTTCAATTCCTGCCCTCCAACATCATCGGGATCTTGGCCTTATCACCTACGTCGAGCCCTGTGGCTGATGATGACACTGTTATATGGGAGCAAAGCGCAACGGGTGAGTGCACAATCAAAACTATATATCAGCTTGTTCGTGGTCATGTGCCTACAACAAGCCTTGGCCCTTGGAAGCTTGTGTGGCGATGGAAAGGACTCCCTCAGATACAAACTTTCCTCTGGAAACTGTCTCATAATGCGCTCCTAACCAATGCTACCACAGTCTATCGACACATGGCCGGTCACGTCACGTGCCCGAGATGTCATTGTGCACCGGAAACATGTTTACATGCTATCCGGGATTGCCCATTTGCCAAATCGGTATGGTGTTTCATTTTGAATTTTGATGCATGGCCGATGTTTTTTGCAGGGCAGCATGTTGGCGATTGGATCACCTTGGCACTCAAGAATGAGTTCTCATGCAACTCCCGCTGCCCGTGGTCTTTGCTCTTTGGTGTTGGAGCAGGGTTTATCTGGAAAACACACAACGAACGAGTCTTCCAACAACCGGTGCTGGATGATTGCCCACAGGATCTTGCCAATAAGATCATTGCCTATAGTGTTTTGATTTGGCGTGAGCAGCAGCATTGGTAACCATCTGGTGGGAGCAACTCGCGAAGAAGACCGAGCAGCACTTAGCAAGCCCAAGTCCCATATCTTCTGCTCTCGCAATGTCTCGAGTGACTTAGCACAGGCTATAAGCAGGACATGTGATATCTCTTTAATGGATAATTTGGGGAAGTAACTTGGTTTCCCTCTTATACATGGTCGCACTAGTGCTAGTTTCTTTTCATCCATCACTGAGAAAATTGATGCCAAGCTTCAAAGCTGGCAAACTACATCTCTATCCTTTGCAGGCAGACTAACGCTTACCCAATCTGTTTCGCAGGCTATTCCAGCGTACTCAATGCAGATGTTATCACTCCCAGCATCAGTCTATGACAAAGCAGATAGGAAAACTCGACAATTTTTATGGGGTTCTACCAGGGATCAGAGGAAGACATCTATGGTGAACTAGCAGTCTATCTGTGAGCCGAAAGACAGGGGAGGACTTGGACTTAGGAATTTTCGACAGGCTATCCTATCTTATCAACCTAGCCTGGTGGTTTCTCACTAGTCCCGACCTGCTCTGGGTGTGCCTTTTAAAGGCCGAATACGGAGCAAGAACAGCGATCTTGCCCAAGATGGAGCCGGGTAGGAGATGCTCGCATATTTGGCGAGGCCTCTGCAAAGCATGGCCTTCGATTCAACGGGGGTCCTCTTGGATTCTGAGAAATGGTTCCAATGCAAGATTCTGGACAGATAATTGGCTTGGGGGGACCGGAAGCCTCCAATCCCACTCAATCATTCCGATCCCTCATGCTCACATTCACCCGTGATGTGGCCTCGTATGTACTCCAGGATGGAACATGGGATGTATCGACCCTGCGTCAATTCCTGCCCTCCAACATCATCGGGATCTTGGCCTTATCACCTACGCCGAGCCCTGTGGCCGATGATGACACTGTTATATGGGAGCAAAGCGCAACGGGAGAGTGCACAGTCAAGACTGTATATCAGCTTGTTCATGGTCCTGTGCCTGCAACAAGCCCTGGCCCTTGGAAGCTTGTGTGGCGATGGAAAGGACTCCTTTAGATACAAACTTTCCTCTGGCAACTGTCTCATAATGCGCTCCTAACCAACACCACCAAAGTCTATCGACACATGGCCGATCACGACACGTGCCCGAGATTTCATTGTGCACCGGAAACATGTTTACATGCTATCCGGGATTGCCCATTTGCCAAATCGGTATGGTGTTTCATTTTGAATTTTAATGCATGGCCGATGTTTTTTGCAGGGCAGCATGTTGGCGATTGGATCACCTTGGCACTCAAGAATGAGTTCTCATGCAACTCCCGCCGCCCGTGGTCTTTGCTCTTTGGTGTTGGAGCATGGTTTATCTGGAAAACACACAACGAATGAGTCTTCCAACAACCGGTTCTGGATGATTGCCCACAGGATCTTGCCGATAAGATCATTGCCTATAGTGTTTCGATTTGGCGTGAGCTGCAGCATTACACGGGAAGTGCTGCTCGGTCTTCTTCGCGAGTTGCTCCCACCAGCTGGTTACCAACCCCCCCCCCCCCCCCCCCCCCCCCC